>CM052311.1:8773026-8800387 GCA_028455605.1 Lasioglossum malachurum | reverse complement strand
AATCCAGTCAAATCCCTAATCCACGAGGGCTCTGTGGCACCGTTCATAATCTCGGGCTTCCTCTCCGGCCAAAGGAACTGGAATCCTTTTGTGTCACTGCCCCACCAAGCTTCTCCGAAGTCCAGAAAGACTTTATTGATCAAACCGAATCCGAGATTCTCGATCGCCTGACTGAACGATTGCGGCAAAGCAGGCACGAACATCGTCTTGTAATTATCCTTCAAGTAACCGAGGGAGCTAGTGACGATCACGCAGTCGGAGAGGATCCGAGTGTTGTCTGATAACTTCAATACAACGGGTGCCTCGAGATCCTTGTCGAGCACCTTATGCTATTCGATGGAATCCACGGCAGTGTTCAGTCGCAGATTTTCCTTATTTATACAGTTCGCGATAATTTTCGTTAGGCTATGGTAACCATTCCTGAATAAGAGATTCTCGGAGCCTCCAACAAACTGCAAAAATATACATATTTATCCTATACTCACCCGTACATACTGCAACCATCTAAACATTGATGTATACCGGGAAATCAAACAACAGGTGAGACACAGAGACTCATCGTAATTCTCACCTTAAACTTGCTCCAGTATTTGGTAGACAAGTCGTCCAGCGTTGAACACGCGTTATCTATCACGAGAAACCTGAGATTCCAGTCCATCAGTTCCTCTTTTATGCTAGCCACAGCAGGAGGATCGTTCCTCTGCTGCAAGTGATTCTTCAGTGCGTTTTTGAGGACTCTACCCAGACTCTCAGAACCTTTTTCCAGATACTTCGTTTCGTTCTCGCAGTCTTCTAGAGTGTTATGAACGAGTTCGCAAATTTCTTCTACCAAGGCCGCGTCTACCTTGACGCCAGTGTTGCGCATGAACATGCCTTGGCCGTCTCGGAAGTCGATGTCGGAGATTAGGTCATTTCGGTAGCACAGTTCTCCGAGCGGGCTCTTATCGCCGTGTAAAAATTGGGCGCCACATTCTATCCAACTCTCGTTCCACGGTATCGTTCGTATTCGACCACCAACTTCACTCTGGGCTGCAAAATAAATTGTTGGTCATTCCATTTTTCTTCAACTATTGGGTTAATGCTCCGTAAACCCAGAGTTCAATTCAATATTCCTCGATATACCTTCGAGTAACAGATAGTCCCTGAAATTCGCTTCCTCCAAGGTTTTCGCGGCAGCCAGTCCTGCTATACCCGCGCCTACTATCACAACTCTTGTTCTTTCCGTTATTTCGTTTCCGGTATTCAACATCCTCCCCACTTTATCGAAGCTGTTTACTACTTGCTTTAACCAACCACACGTTCTACATGATTTGAATTGTGAGTTTTTTTATTACCATTTGATTGCAGTCACGCAAAAGTTTGATACATGTAAATATATATCGATATACATATGTGTATATAATATAACAACTGACAAAAACAACAAGACGTATTAGAACAAGACTAGTAGTAGAAAATATTTCTCACGATTAACAATACATATATGTATATAAATGTTTAACAAAGACGTGTATCCGATGTATGTTGTGTTCCTTTAAAAAGATAAAATAAAAAGAACATAAAAAGTAATTTGCTTTTGACAAAAAGTGCATATATGTATAAGAAGCCATTGACCCTCGCTCGGATGTTGCAAAGCATCAAGTGAGTTAATAGTTTACCATCATCCTTTAGGAAGAGACATGCGGCTCTGGCTAGAGCTGTGACTTTAATCGCCTGAGAAAAAGCAAGCTAATCAATAATAATATCTTGCCTTGTTACGAAAGAAAGATGAAGATTAGTTAAATACAAATGACCGTCGATGATCGTGAACACTATATGTATATTATTTTTATGTAATGTTTCAGCCCTATACCGTTAAAGCAAACTAAGTGAATCGTGTGTGATAAAAGACATGATTTGCAAATTAACACATAATGAAGATTAGGATGATCAAACTAAAGCTACGAATGCAATTCACGCACAAAGACATTACCTCAGCGTTACTTATCGTTTAATCATCCGCAGAATCATTACTTAATTTTTAATTAAAAATCCTTTATCACAACTAAAACGAGTGATCGAAAAAATCTGTACTAGTCTACGCAACAGCTAGTGATTTCGAGTAAGCCTTAACAATTAATTGGTAATCAAAACGGTTCCGAATTTACCTATGGAAGTCGATTATCCTGTCTGCTTCCCTGAATCCTGTTTCAACCGCCCCGTGCACGGTCGAATAATAATGGTCGTGCGTTGCTTCTCCAGCAAATAAAACGCTCTAGAATCAATTATGATAGTTAATTCGTTGTGCAAGTACAAAATCGTCAGAAATACGTACAGGTTTGCCATCAGCTGAGAGGATCGGCTTCGCTAAACCTTTGGCCTCCACGTTTAATTTTTCAGTTGTGATACTTCTAAAGCTATAGCACCCACGGAAATGTTCATCGGTATACCATGACGATCTACAAACAAAGTACAACTGTCCCAGTGCTCCAACATTAACAAATATGTTATAAATAGACTGCGAATCTTTCGAAGTTCGCAGTCCGGCCGTAAATTATTACCTAATCATTTTATCAAATCGTGGGATATTGTGCGTCTTATCTAGAAATGTTTTCAACAAAAGCCATAATCCCTCGGACACTTCGTCGTCGGAAAGCGTCTCCATGTGTCTCGCGTACTTGCCGGAAATCCAGGTGGATAATATCCGCGACTGATAGTCTACCGCGACAAATGTAAAAACATCGCACAGCCATTCGCATTCCTAAGTCACATATCAAATTCAAATTTAATACACTCGCGGGGCAATAGCAAAACGCACACAGTTACATTAAATGCAACTTTACTTGTCCGTGAGACTCGAGAAACTCTTTCTTGTCCTCCTTGGACCATATTAAACTAAAGCCAGCGCAATCCTCTGGCCACCATCTGTGCGGAAATTCGAGGAAGATTTTGTTCACGGTTCCAATGTTCAGACCCTAGATAATGCATTGCGTGTTAACTTTATGGTAAGTATAAAATGTAATCACGTGCTACAAACACTTCAATCGGCTTCAAATACTTCAAAATATTTTGATTCGATTGTTTTTAGATGTATGTAGAGCCCCTGAATGTTTGCAACTAGCATCACTATTTTACCGTGCCTTTATCGCTTGTTGCTTGGACTCAGGCAAACTCGGCGTGAACATTGTAGCTTGTTTCTCTTTCAGAACTCCAAGAGAAGGAGTGAATATAACGTGAGATGCCGTGTACTTTGCGCCATCCTTTGTCTTCACAACTACATTGTTACTGGATGTATAATCAACGTTACAAACGTCCTTATTAAACTCTACTTTCTCCTTTATGGGCAATATGTGTTTCGTATTCGATAGCCTCTGTGGAAAAATCGGTAAAATATACAAAGTGTCTTTTCTATAGACAGAATCTTTAACGTATTAACGTATAATCATAATGTATTAACGTGTCTACAAATCATAAGAATTATCCACCGTCCAAGGGTTGATCTCAAGACATTCGCGTTCAGGGATAATTGAAATCGCTTAAAATAAGACGTACAGATAACAAATCGAACAGCGTTTTGTAACCGTGGTATTTCCAATTAAGCACAGCATCTCCCTCGCACGTCCAATACTCTGTAATCCCCTTTGCAGAAACGTCGAACCAAGAATCGCTGCATTGAATCGAATTATCAAATTTTTGCATCCAGTCCAAAAGCTGCTCGGCCCTATCTCGTGTAGTAAATGGATTCTCCTCAAAATTCTTATAAAACCTGGAACGAAAGAGTGCTTTCATTAGTTGAATCGCATTTAAATTACAAATAAACCCAGACACCATTTCTGTTTTTACGCGATAAAAATGTTCGGGATATTTCGAAATAATTCATCTCTGAAACATTGAATTGTAAATTTTGAGGAGCTTCTAATTTCGTAGTTGATTGAGCGCAGAATTACGCAAATTCTGAATTCTGGCGGCAAAACAAGCACGCGTTGAGTCATCGACCTTGATGTAAACAGTGGTGGGGAAACTATAGTGAATGTGTTACAACTGGATTGTCGAGTGAATTAAAGGTGTTGGCGTGTATACGCATGTCATGAAGCTCGCAGCTTCTCGGAATATACAGAGCATTTTGCATAACTCTTCGCGGCGTACTCCTATCGTATTGTTAACTGTACATACACGAAAATATATTTCTAATTATACCGCGGACGCAGCGTAGCTGCGAAGAGGGATAGTGTCAAAACACATTTTCTTCTCTCACCAATCTTTTATCATGTTTGCCAAAAGGTAAGACCCCGTCTTAAGTCCTGATCGAATATGTACCAAGAAAAATACAACTCAAAGATGGATTAACTGTCCTCGAAAGAGTAGATAAGAATCTCTCTTAAAAACACAGATAAGACTGTTTGCAATATTGGTATACAATTTTTAGCAATTTTGATCCAGAACTAGAAAAATTGAGGAACGAAGTTGATGGTCCACCGAATTTGGACACCGTTGCATTAAGTATCCAAAGGGCCACTTGCCGAATCCATGCATCCTATTTGTTCGAACAGGTTGGGCGACCAACATTACAGAAGCTATGCTTGTTGCTGAGTTCTACTGCCACAGGAAAGGCGTATTGTGGCTGGCAGGAATTTGCAACACATATGGGTCTGACCATGGAGCAAATACGTGTACGCATCGGTGCCATGTTAACGCGTTTAGTTGGAAATGTGGTTCGGTTGTTGTCTAATGACTTGCTCCTCGCAGTGCATAGATTACGACTTCAAAGGCCAGCAGGACCCTACTTATTACGTACTGTTAGCGTATGTGCAAGATGTTGGAGCAACTATAGACAAAATTCTGAGTGCCTTGCAGCAAATGCGTCGGTTCGATGTGATCAATCAGATAAAAGACAACATTTCCGACTTGCTGGATGCTGTTCAACAGGAAACTCCAGTTTCTGGTACTCCAATTATTGTCTCCGAAGTTTAAACCGTTTCACGTTCACCGAATGATTGGAAAAATTTATATTCGCGCAGATTCTACTATACTGATGACTAAAAGCATTCCAAGGGCTCCTTTGGTTTTGACTCCACTGGAAAGTACACAAGAGATGCAAACTAGAGCTCTTGACTCAAAACAAGTTTCTCAAAACCAGGCGAAAAAGGTATAAAAAGAATTCAGTTAGTTCGAGTGCAGATAAAAATGTTGGATTTTTTTGTTGGCAGAGTAAACAGATGTATGGATGTAGAGTTATGTTAACGTTTGCAGAAGATGGTCTAGAAACGGCACAGTATATATCTAAAGTGTTTAGATCTCATCAGGCTAAGATCGGAGTACTAATTCTTCAAGAACATGCAAACCATGTGTACAGTAGAGCGTCACAGTTTATAGACGATTGTTTCTATCAAGTGAGGTGACTCTGTTTATCTGTAACTAGAATACTTGTTAAGTTACTCATTTTCTTTAATTCTATCCAGGTGAAGTTTATCATACCGATACTAACCAAAGGATATCTGGAAAGAATACACAGCGATACAAAGATATGCAGCGATGATCAAAGTATATTAGATAGCAAATATATAAAATATATATACTCCTTAATGACGTTAGACTATATGAGATATGGATGCGTCAATTTTCGTGTGAGGTGTGCTCTTCGGTGTTCTTTACCTTTATACATCGATATATTATTGCAGATATAATGAATATATTTCTTTTTAGATGTATAGTACCTGATAACGAAATTCATACGCTTCTTACTGCAAAATTACATCCAACTTTCCAAGCATGGTTTAAAGAGAGCAGCATTGATACATTCATCAATAACATTCTTTTACAAAAACATTCAAAATGAAGCTTTACTTACTGTTTTATAAAATATTCCCCGTACGAACTTGCGCTGTTTATTTCCTCCGTTATATTCTCAGATATATCATGATATATCTTGAATGTCTCCGAGGCCTCTTTCTGCGGTATTATTGTACCCTTAGCAGTAACAAAGACGTGTGCGTCGATATCGTTGAAGCATCTCGACGAATCCAGCAAGTTTTCCTGTGACGCAAGATCAAAAACAACGTTTCCCTTCTCGCCGTGAACCCATTGTGCTCCTAATTCTACAACATTTTCAGCTGGCAAAAACAATAATTTACAGTTAATCAAAGATGTACGTAACCTCGTACACAACCTTTGCAATCTTTTAATAATAATACAACAACTCGACTGTGGATTTCTATGCAAAATAACAAGCTCGCAATTTTAAATAATAAAGACACAAAAGTACAGTTGAGAAGTTCGTCGTAAAAATCTCGATCTATTTTAGTAATTATTTATACATGAGAAAAATATCATAAGTACGTAATTCAACTTACAAAATTCTACAGTGTGTATTCTGCCACCGATTCGATTTTTCCCTTCTAAAATTGTTATATTTTCTAAGCCCTTCTCCAACAATCTAGCCGCCGCGGCAATTCCAGCAGCCCCGGCACCGACAATAATAATTTTAGGTCCGTTAATCATTGTTCGTCTTGACGTTTCCGAACAAAGGAAGAGACTGTGGAAAGGTTTCGTCGTTCGGTCGATGTTCACGCATAAAGTCCTTATAAATAATGTTTGTACAACAAGAAATACGCAGATAACCGTATCGTGATCATCGTACTACGTGACTACGACACGAAACGTACTATGTAGTAAGTATGTATTGTTATATCATCCAATCAGACGATCGGATATATACGTGTTACATAGCGTTCGAAAGCTCACAGAGATACAATTTATCGGTGTTTCTAACTGTGTATTTATTATCATATTTATCTACAATTCGTTCTGATTGACAGATATTTTATTTTTCTTTAGTTCACGTTCGTTCGTTCGATTCGTTCGAGCATTGTTCGAAACCAGACAATCTCTTAGAAAATACTAGAAGCTAGTGTAAATTTCAATTACAAGTATATTTTATAATTTCTCTTTTTTATGATACTTAAAAGCTGTTAATCACACATCTGACAATAACAAATTTTAAATTAATAATGTAACTCAACTCGAATAATTTCATTCGATTCACTGTGCCATCGAGAATCGAATCAGCCTACATTGTATCGACTGACGATAACAAATTTTCAATTGGTAAATCTCGACTCGAACAATTGTTCGATTTATCGAGGATTATCGTATATCGAGTGAAATGTAATAAAAATATTTTTGTAAGCCGAATTGTCAATTTTTATATTGAATAATTTGTGAATATATGGACAGTGATGAGCACACTCGATAAATTAGTCTCGAAACAATGTAATGTTCTGCAGTAAACTACGGTGCGTGTTTCACCAATTGTTAATGTTAAACAATGGACAGAAGTAAATAGGTAAAGGTAAGGTACTTATATTATCCATTATTTGAATATATCGTCGACTGCGAAATATTTCAACAATATTTGCAACAATGTCACAAGAAAGAGATCTTATTTATTTGATTTACGTTGTATCAACTGTATGGTCATTAGAGCGAAGGGGTGGATTCAGGTGGGTTGTGAACCACCTTGGGTACCATAACAGTATTAATCTATTAATCTTTTCCAATGATCTGAATGAGCAGCCTCTATTATTAAAAATATTTTCAGAGGTATTCATACTCGTAAATAGTCGTTATTCACTGAGCCACAGCGAGCCATGTCGCAAGAAAGAGATGAGGTGCCTCGAAAGGTTAGTTTTTCGATTGAACACATTTTCAGATATAAATGAACAGCTGTTGAACTAAATTTTAATTTATTTTGCCATACAGAAGTATAGACGAGATAAAGGGCGGGAGGGTAGCCCTGTGGAAGAAGATGACTATGTTCCCTACGTACCGGTTAAGGAACGCAAGAAGCAGCGACTGACTAAACTCGGTAAGCTTGGGCAGCTAAAAGACGAAGCTGCTGCTGGCTTCATTGGAAAAAGTAGCAGTGAAAATGAGAGAGACGACGCAGACGACGACGATGGACAAGTATGGGGGAGAAAGTCAAATATTTCCTTATTGGACCAGCATACGGAGTTAAAGAAACTGGCGGAAGGTATATATTTACTAACAAAATCATGTTTAAATATAAATTAATTGATCAATGAAATATTTAGCCAAGAAAGAGAGTGCTATGGAAAAGCAATTGAAGGAGGAGGAGAAGATCCTGGAGAGTGTAGCTGAGAACAAGGCTTTGATGGGTGTAGCCGAATTGGCGAAGGGTATTCAGTACGAAGATCCTATAAAAACCAGTTGGAGACCGCCTAGAGCAGTGTTAGCTCTTGGCGAATTAAGACACGAGAGGCTCAGAAGGAAACTCAGAATTCTGGTGGAAGGGGATGATGTTCCACCGCCTCTCAAGAGTTTTAAGGAGATGAAATTCCATAGGGGGATCCTGAATGGTTTGGAACAGAAGGGCATTGTCAAACCCACACCGATTCAAGTCCAAGGGATACCTACGGTGTTAGTATCTACTCTACAAGCATCGATATTTATTTCTCGATTTGGTAGAACTCTATTCTAATTCTATTATCCAAACATTGTAGATTATCTGGTCGTGATATGATCGGTATTGCGTTCACTGGTAGCGGAAAGACATTGGTATTTGTATTGCCAATTATAATGTTCTGTTTGGAGCAGGAAGTAGCCATGCCGTTCATAAGAAATGAGGGGCCATACGGTGAATATCTTTGTATTCTGATCACTGAATGGGAAAGTTTGATTATTTGTGCTCACTTTTGTGCTCTTACAGGCCTTATCATCTGTCCGTCACGAGAATTAGCGAAACAAACCTACGATATTATTAGACACTATACAAATAGTTTACGCCAAACTAGCTGTCCCGAAATCCGCAGCTGCCTGGCCATTGGCGGCGTGCCTGTTTCCGAGTCCTTAGAAGTTATTAATAAGTACGTGTGAATCGTTAATACCCGAGCGACTTCTCCGTTGTATTATGTAATAATGGAACTGTATTGATTGCAGGGGCGTACATATCATGGTAGCCACTCCTGGACGCTTGATGGACATGCTGGACAAGAAAATGGTGAAATTGAGCGTGTGTCGTTACCTATGCATGGATGAAGCAGATCGCATGATCGATATGGGTTTCGAGGAAGACGTGCGAACGATTTTCTCGTTCTTTAGGGTAATTTGTATTTTGCAATGCGATATTTGCATATTTACAGTATTCACAATAATTTTCTTTGGCTGTATGTTGAAAAATTGCATACTTTCAGGGTCAAAGACAAACGTTACTGTTTTCCGCGACCATGCCAAAGAAGATTCAAAATTTTGCTCGCTCCGCTCTGGTGAAACCGGTGACGATCAACGTGGGTCGTGCCGGTGCAGCGTCAATGAACGTGATCCAGGAGGTGGAATATGTTAAACAAGAAGCTAAAATTGTGTATTTGCTGGAGTGCTTGCAGAAGACTACACCACCAGTATTAATATTTGCGGAGAAGAAGCAAGACGTGGACGCTATTCATGAATATTTATTGCTGAAGGGTGTCGAGGCGGTGGCGATACACGGCGGGAAAGGTATGGGGACCGTTAAAAGGCGACATTAAGGTGGTATTCTTATTTTGTGCGGAGTAATTAGAGAAATGTCTCTGTTATAGATCAAGAAGAAAGATCACGGTCCGTGGAAGCTTTCCGCGGTGGTCGAAAAGATGTGCTGGTTGCGACGGATGTTGCATCTAAGGGTCTCGACTTCGCCGATGTGCAGCATGTAATCAATTACGATATGCCCGACGACGTGGAAAATTATGGTACGTTATTATACGTACCCGTGTATGTGGAAAAAATTATATCTTAATTAACGATCTTTACGTTATGGTGATTACAGTGCATAGGATCGGAAGAACTGGTCGTTCTGGGCGTACAGGAATAGCGACTACTTTTATAAATAAGGCTAACGATGAGTCTGTGTTGCTGGATTTGAAACATTTACTGATGGAAGCGAAACAGAAGGTTCCACCCTTCCTGTTGGAGCTCTGTTCCGAGAACGAGAAGTACCTCAACTTGGGAGGTAGGTTTCTTCGATTACTTTTGCAATCAATCAATTGATTGTTCATTGATAAATCGTGTTATGTTTTAGACGAACGTGGCTGCAGTTACTGCGGTGGTCTCGGTCACAGAATCACGGAGTGTCCAAAGCTGGAGGCAATCCAAAACAAACAGGCGTCGAACATTGGACGCCGGGATTATTTGGCTAGCAATGCGGCCGACTATTAAATTTTTTAAAAATTAGTTTGTAATTTTGTAAATAGTTTTTATGCGAATAAAATGTATTATATATTACGGTAGTTACACGCGTGTGCAATTTTTTTAAATGTTTCGCAAGCGATGCGTTTATGTTTCCAGCATCGATACGAGTTTGACAGTAGAACAGGAAGGGAATTTCTCATTGAATTCTCAAGATGCAGGTGAGAGAGGATGATGAAGAACTGGAGAGGCTGAAGGAGAAGAAGGAGGACGAGATGGCGAACCGTCGGCGAATGTTGTTGAAGAAGAGTGACATAAAGCAGCGATTGCGTCAACAACACATCGAGCGGAGGGCTGCAACGGAAGCAGAAGAGCTGCAGCGTGCCAAAGAGGCCTTTGATCTGAAGTTACGTCGGATGGAACGGGACGAGAAACTTGCTGAAGAGTTGGCGCTTCGCAAACGTAAATTCCCGAATCAACACTCGGTTTACGGGACTCGTCAAATGACGGGTTCTAATATCTTTAATTTACGACTATTGAGATTGTGAAAAAGAATGTGTTTCCTCGCACAGATTACGAGCAACAGGAGTCTTTCAAAAAGCTGAAGGAAAGGAATACTCGCCGGATAGTTTCCGACCTCGTCATTCAGGATTTAGAAGCAAAGCTGACCGAAGAGAAACAAAAGGACGCAACGCGTTTTCAATTGTCCGATACCTTTCTACGTCGCGACGAGGAGGATCTGGAGCAGCTGCTGAGGAAGAAGTTGGGTTACAGAAGAGAACTGCAGAATCAGCAGATCAACAATCGTCGCAGGCAACGTGAATTGGAGGAAGAGAAGCATAGAGAACGCAAGATCATAGAAGAGGCCGGGGAATCTTTACACCAAGAGGAAGTGGAGGCGGAGAACCAGAAGAAGGAGAGGGCTGCATTGCAGCAAGCCCAGAGGGACGCTTTTCTGAAGGCCAGACAGATCTGGAAGAGCAAGCGCAAGGAAGTTCTGAAGAAGGAGCACGATGAAATCGAGAAGATCATCGCCGAAAAGGAGACTCTGCAGAAGAAGGAAGCCGAGCAGAAGACTGATACTCAATCAGGGAAGGAAGCAATGGCGCAGAAGGTGGGGAAGCAGATCCTGGACGCGGAATTTAAGAAACTGGAGCGTGAGAGAATCTGTCGGGATTTGTTCCTAGCTGAGAGAGATAGTGAACTGGCTAACGAGGTGATTAGGCTGGCGTTGGAGAAGAAACGAATGGCAAAGGAGCTTATGCAGGATATGGTAATGTCTACGGAAACGTTGCTCAATCTGTGGATCGTGAAATATTGCCACCTGCATTGAGGAACGGAGATCTAATTGTAAGATAAAATAATAACAGGTGAGAAGTCGGATGGCTGCAGCTGAGAAAAAAGCAAAGGACGACGCGATCGACGCCGCTTTTGCAAGGTACCTTGTCGACGAACGGAGAAAGCTTGAAATGGCGGAGAGGAAGAAGGAAGAAAAGCGTCGAGAAGAAAGTATACTTAATTTACACACTTACTTTCGCGTGTAAACTATAAAAAACACCGTTCTTAGAATAATCATCTTGCAGTTCTCAACTATGGAAACGAGCTGAGAGAAACTATAACGAAGAACAGACTGCGATTCGAAGATGAAACCGCACGTAGCCGGATCAAGATTGAAACAGCAACACAAGATGGCAAGGGGATACGCGGGGACAGCGAAGTTTGCGGAAAAGCAAGGGTAAAATGTTTTTCGGAGAGTGCTTTGAACAAGGTATAGGAATACACGATCCTCTGAAAGATACTCAGACTATTTCTACGTCTATTTATTGGTATACAGTTATATGCAATGGTGCGCGAACGGCATCGCCCTCGCGGCTTTCGTGGCTCTCGTTATTTGTACAAAGTCCGTGTAAAAATACAGCAGCCCCATCTTATATAAGATACAAGTACGTAATAAATAAACTGCGGGTGTTCATGCAAATCCGCGTGACAAGCCGGGCTCGCATAAGAACTTGAGAAAATAATCGGCTCGCTTAACTCTTAGTTGGTTTGACAACAATGAGATTAACGTCGACGATTTGAAAGGGAACTAATCTTTTAACTAGGGCTCGTGCTATTTGGATTATTCATTATAACCCGAAATTCGGATTGGCATCCGGATCCGAATACGACGAAAGAACGCGAGAATTATGAAATTGCAAATTACAACAATACCAACTGTATGGGTATGGATGCATAACACCCGCAGTCCAGTGATAAATTAACAGTCGCGCCTCGGGCGTGTTCAACTAGAGAAAAATCGGATGGGAACCGGTCGAGTGTCTCCGTTCCGCCGATCAGATTTTCCTTGGCAGTCGGGGAAGCATTCTCTGGGAATCCTTCGCGTTACAACCGCGCCGCTTCCGATCCCAGGAACCCTCCCGAATCACGAATACATCCCATTCACACTGGCTTCGCTAGCGGGGAACGGTTTTTCGGAGCAGCGAAATAAACGAGCACCCGAGTGGTCGGAGGGATAACTATAAAATGTACGAACGTTAGTTTTGTTTCCTCGGTGAACTGGCTAGTCGCCATGGTCGCTCTCCAATAAATCGATCGTTAACCGAGGAAAATAGACGCCCAATGCATAAAGATCCGCAGTCCGGTTATCACTGAGATCGTGGAAAAGAAAATGATCTGATCGTTTCCTCGTGGATCTCCTACGCGATTTACGATAAAAACGGATATGCTGGGGGAGTCAAGTATTATAATCTACACCTAACGTTGGGATCTGTATGTCTTCGGGCGGCTCTGGCCTATTATACAGCTGCTTATTATTGCAGCGAACTAAATAATCGTCTACCTAACAGCTCTCCCGGGTGAGGGGGGGGGTAACAATTGAACAACAAGGGTGTCAGGCGACATGGCCACTGGCGCAGAACCGGCGAAGTCTCCCGGAATGTAACACAGATCGGTCTTAAAAGTAAAATCACATTTCCTTACGCAACCCATTCGCCTACGTTGACTCGCGCGTTAATTGCTTATCGACACATTTACTCTCTTTCCTCTCTCGCTATCTCTGCTTCTCTCTCTCTGTCTTTCAATTTATTTCTAAAGATTTCTGACGAAACAAGGGGTAGAAATTGAACGGGACAAAACGTCCGCGGTCCGTTCGAGAGAGTATTTCTAACTAACTGCTTAGACGGTATTAGGCCAATGGGTCAATTAAGTGGTGGCCACGCGCGCGCGGCCGCTATACGTGTAATTAGTAAACTCGCGTAACAGTAAAATCACATATCCTTACGGCTTAAGTACACGCACACGCACGTATGTAGTAGACACAAGCGGACTCTGTGTTTGCTCGTTTCGCATCGCGGCAGACGGATCTAGTCGGAGATGAGCAAACGAGCAGGGTCGAGACGAAGACCGAGTGATTTTTCCGTGGCAGTATTTGTCCGGGATTCTCGCGATCATCGGAGAAACGGTCCGCCGACCCCCGTCTTCTAATTAACCGTTCGAGTGCCAGATTAGCGAGATTTAAGCACGCTGTTACGTACGTAGCACTCAAACGATTTCGCATCCCAGCGCGATTCAAAGCGAATCTGGACTTCCACCGTTTTCGGAATCGCAATAGTCGCGGGATAATGAACGAGAAGTGGCAGAAGAGCATCTCAGACGTGGGCCGGATAGATTCGGAATGGCGTTGAGTATTTTGTCTACGACGGGGATTCCCGAAGCGATCTGCGACAGAGAGGAACTTAAAACTCGTGGACTGCGCTCTTGAAATTTCGTTTTTTTACACTTAAAGCGGCGGGGAATGTCTCGCGGATGAAAGAATCCGTTTTACCGAGTATCGACTAATAGCACCGCGATTGAGTGTCTAGCTAATTGATCTACACACGATCCGACGGGGCAAATGAAACTCGCGGAAGCTAGTGGAGCGTGTCGTTCGTCGAACTCGTATTCTTTATACAGTCTCAAAAATATAAATAGCTCGACGAGCTTCCGTTCACGTCGTCGACACCATCATCATCATCATTATCGTCATCGTCATCATGATCAACATCATCATCATTATCATCATCATATCGTCAACATCATCGTCATCACTTATGCACTGGAAAATGCAAACGATCCGGCAAGGTTTACACCGCAATGTTAGGATTTGCCGGCTAAATAGGAACCATAAGAATAGTACGTTAGATCAACAGCAAGTGCAGGCAACCCGCCATACTTGGACGCAACGATGCAGCGGCGTAGCTACCACGCGAGACCATAAACAGAGGTTCAGCTCCTCTCACGATTAGACTGCGTATTGATATTCTCGAATTCTTTTAATATCTCGTTTAAAGTTTACTTTTTCTTTTAGTCATCTTCAAAATTAGTTCGGGAAACTTTTCAGAGGGCGAAGCTTCTGATTGCGGTCCAGCCGCCTCGCTATCGTCACTTCCAAGTATACAGACACGTTCGAGGACCTCTGCCTGCGGACATCCTGTCTCTCTGACGACTATGGTCGCCAGGAAAGCAAAGTGTTCTCCTCTCCGACTGCGAGATCCCTTTTATCCGAGTTTCGAAGAGCGGTGTACGATAATAGGCACGATACAGCGATAGTTTACAAGTGTCTTTTATAGTCCTGAAAATACGACGCTATCTCGCGCTAGAAATTGCTGTACAGTGTTTCCCTCCGTAACGTCTCTCTCCTTAGAACGATCAGCCAGACGTTCAGGAGAAACAGAAACAATTTGATCTGCTTTCTAACGCGACGTTATAAAGGAAATGCTGTAATTCATTCCTCGTTACGATCTTACAGCTACAGAGTGTCCCAAAATCACGACGCAAACCGAAAGCAAGATTTCCAAGGGAATTGATAATATTTCTCAAATAACCTTGGTCTAGTATAGCGATCGCTGGACTGCGAATCTTTGTGCAAAATTTTTTCTACACTGCAGGAAATGGCAACTAAATGAAAAGTTAATTCTTGCTTTACTAATTTTCAAACGATAGGAAATAACACTAAATTTATAAGAATTCACTTACTGAAAATAATAAAATAAATTTCTTGTCGAAGCATCTGTTATATCGAAAATTACATGTTGCTAATTTAAAAGGCAACATTTGCCAGATACTTTTAATGCTTGGTACAGGTTTAGTGATAATGTTCTTCAAATTGTCTTGTCACTGTTCTATACTGTCAAATGCATAAAGTCCGCAGTGCAGTGAAACTGTCGGCACACTCTGCGCGAGATCTAACGCGTTCGTCGGCTTCTCCTCGCGCGTAGAGTTAGTCTTTCGATTTTTAAAAGTTGAATTTGGCCCCTTTTCTTTGGAAGAAGAAAACTTGGCTTGGGTCTCGTGTGAAACTAGCACTGGCGCGCGGTGTTACGAGGTGTGCATTCTTCCATTAAAAAAAAAACGCGTACTATGTCCTACGGTACCGTCATCGTCCACACGACACGTATACGTGCTGACGCGCGTACACATTACCCTAGGAAGACGTGAAGAAGAGCGAAAGCGTACGCAATACGTGTAAATACGCGCGCGGCGGCTGCGTTTCGCGTTACACATACCCGTAGAAAAATAAATTCCAGCACGGTAGAACTGAAAAAGCTCGTTTCGGGGCTTTCGCGTTTCTCTTTTGTCCTAGTCGTCGGAATAAAAACGTACGGCAGCCGCGCACTAACTAACAGTCACGATTTTTCCTCGTTGGCGTCGCGCGCTTGGTCCGGCCGCTTGCCACGCCTCCCGCGGCATCAGCCAATAAGAATCAAAACGGTACAGCGACGAAAACGAGGGAGAATCGTGCATCGCGAAAACGAGCCGTGCTTCTCCGTTGCTCGATCTCGCCGACAACCAACGTTTTAATTGCATTTTTGATTCTCTACGGTGTCTCACCAGGGTGGTCCTCGCGTATGGAGGTTGAAAATCGTATTTTTAAGTCTCACGCCTTAAGTGCCACGATTTAAGGGATGGTTTAGGTTGAAGAGTAAGAACGACCCTACCGTATCATGCTCGTTGTCAGCGAGATCAAGGCAAAACTCCAAGATGGAATCGGACGGGATTCCTCGGAACCAAGGCTTGAAACGGTTCCGAAAATAATTGTTTAGAACTGTTATACAACGATTCTGATCGAGACGGTTTGCGAAGAACTTTTGTCCAGAGCAGCTGTTACGAAGGACTGCAATTTCCAACTATTATCTCAAACTCTCTCAAGATTCTCTCTTTTCCAATGGTTAAAGTATACAATCTAAATGCTTAGAATGAGCATTTTACGGGATTCTATCTCGAAATGCATACAGGGATGCTTCTACAAAAATATGGCAATCAAATTCCTTCCAAACGAGCCCCTTTAACATTTCAATAAACAATGACACTACCTATGGGATGATAATAGTTGGACATTTCGGTTCTCAGTAGCAGTCGTTCGGAGTAAAGGTTCTTCGGGGCCGTCTCACGAGTCGGGATCACCGTGATAACAGTTTCGAAGCCCCGCTCGGAACAGCATGGTCTGCGGACGGTGTCACGTGTCCGAGAACAGGAACTCGCTCTCGGACAGCAGCACCTCCAGGTCGGATGGGACAGTGTGCAGATCAGAATTGGCCGGCTCAGGTAAATCACCCGCACCGTTTCCGATTCCTGTAGGCGCTATTTGTCTGGCCCTGCCTATTCTGACCCTGTCCTTCTTCTTGGCGGTCCTGAGCAGCACGCCGGCCCTCGGCAGCTTCGTTCTGCCGTTCGGGTGGCTCGCGTTCGCCGGCTGGGCAGGCACTTGAGCTACCTTGTCCGACTTCTTCAGCTTCACGCTGAACCTGAAAGGCGGCTTGTACACCACCTGCAGCTTCGCCCTCTCCTTTCTCGCAGCGTTAGCAGGCGAAGGCTTTGGTTCCCTAGTCTCCGGAGGTCTTCGCGAGACATTCACCTGCCTGGTGACTGGTAGCCTAATCCCTGCGCTGGTCAGACCCACCGGAGTCGATTTGCTCTTCGGCAGACCCGTGCCGGTTGTTCTAATCGTCTCCGGTCTACACTGCGACGAAGCCAGCAGCCAGGATCGAACCTTGCTCTTCGGATCCGCGTTTGGTTCAGATTCTTTCTCCGCCTGGATCGTAGAATAGTCGATCACTTCCTTTTTGTGCTGCTTCTTTCGCTTCCTCTTGTCGCTCTCCGAGTTGCTGGCCGCCGTGTTGTTCGAAGTCTGCTTCTCTCTCGTTGGGGACGTCTTCTTACGCTTGTTCTCCGGAACTACAGCTGCCGCTGTTGCTTCTGCTGATCGTTTCCTGGCGAAGTCATCCACTGGGATTGCTGGTGCTCTCTTCGGCTGCGGCTGTTTCTTCTTCTTCAATGCATCCTTTAAACAAGACTGGTGTTAGCATCGTGGCTAGATAAAGCTCTTAGACTCTAAGAGTTCTTTATGCAAAATAATGATTGTCTGCATCGATTGCAAAAAACAGAAGACAGACTATAATTTTTTTTTTTCTCCAATGACTAATAAACTGAAGATGAATTCTGTCCCGTCCTCACCTTGCTGGTCTTGTCGGCGTTTCCGTGCGCCACGTCCTTATGCTTCCGGTGCCTCCTCTTCTCCCTGACCTTTCTGCTCAGCGGTAGTTTTGCCCTCACAGCAGGGGGATGCACTGTCACACCCTCCGTGCCCTCCGGTGGCAGCCGAACCGTTTCCGTCGTCGAGCTGTGTATTATCGTGACCGACTTGAGCTTGAGGTCCGGCCGCTTGCCCAGCACCCTCGTGCTCCCGACCTGCATCACACGAAAGTCTCGTAAAAGCCTGTCCCCAGAAACCTTGCGAGCACTACCATGGAGAACGTCGGATACAGGAGCAACATGACGGATACAAATTATATTCTACAGTGTTGAAATCTCTCTTGGTACTGCCGGATGGTCGCCAAACAGCTTACAATGATCGGGAGACGAGAATTAGCGGTTCTAGAAACTATCAACTAGCGATATTGCTATATCAGTCTAGCTATCGAACTATGAACGTTCAGCAGACTTCAACTGAACGTCGTTAGCACCGAATATAGAACGTCCTGGCATCGGTTAGGTTGTGAAATTAATTTACTGTGATTTTGTAGGATTGTTTGAGCTGCTGAATCACCGCCAGGTGACAAGACTCTACGCTCAGTCTCGCAGAACTTACACTTGTCACGTCTCCTCGACCGTTTCTGCCGTGAAAATGATTGACACTGTAATACCGTTCGCTACCGTACACGAACGTTGGTTCTATATGTATATGTAGATTGGAGAAACCGAGGACACCGCGAGGATACCTACCAGTGAAGATATCGCAGCGAGGATTATGAAAGCAGCCGCGTACCAGTGATCCACTATCCATCGACGGAAGGTCGCCAGGCTCTCATCGGAAAGCAGGAGCTTCCTCAGAGTAGCCAATGGACCGCTGGGATCCACCTATAACGAATAACAACGTATTAAACAAACCAATTGAACAATTGAACAGGATGAAGAGGAAGGTCCCACCTCTCGACACTTCTGGAACACGTCACAGTAACCATTGTAGTCGTTACAGGGCGTCCCTGGCTTGGAGAACATGTCCGGAATGTCGTAAGGCGGCGAGTTCCAATCGAAGGATGATCTGTGGACGTGGAGACCATAGTTAGTAAAACTTTCTTGACACTACAGTACACAGAGTACCTTACTGAGCGTGGTTAGCATTACAGGGGGTAATTGTGCCGAACAAAAATTTTAGAGGCTTCAGCCAGTGAACAGATCAATAAAGTGATACTCAAGATCAGGAATCTTCAATTTTTGCTCAATTTGCGTTTCAACCGTGTCGGTAAGCCATTTTAGCCTCTCTGAACGACCCCTTGGAATGCAACCACACATGCTCGGGCGGAAGGAGGTCTGTCAACGCACAGGCAGGGTTGATTCTCTCCAGGAAGTCGGCAGCAAAGTTCGCAGGCCTTGGTGGACGGGTCGTTCGGTCCGGGAATGCACTGGCAAGACTCCAAGCCGTACGCGAGGCATATACTGCCGGTACATTCCTGCAAGGGTGGTAATAGATAAACAATATCTGTAGAAACGTTGGAGTTGCAGTTTGGAAGCAGTCAGCCAGAGGCACACACGGGCACAGGCTTACCCCCATAAAGCATACGAATTCACGATTGCAGATCGTCTTGTTCGGCTTGTTGATGGAAGGAGGACAGTAGGGCGTGCGGCCGTCGCAGAAGCTCGGCTCCCGGCATCCATTGTCGTCCCTGCATTTGTCTCCGAACCGTAAATTGCAGTCGGCGGTGCAGCACGGACCCTGCAACGATCACACGCGATTTCAGCACCGGGAACGCCGGAAATATTTAACCGTCGGTTGTTTTTTCGTGCTTCGGGACTGGTACGTACCTGACTCGGACTGCAAATGGAACGTGGCCTGTGGGTGCACGGAGTTTCACCTGGCGGCGGATACCGACGCTGAGGGAAACAACACGAGTCCCTGCAATCCTCCTCCCAGCCACAATCGCATTCCTCGCCCTCCTCCACCACGCCGTTCCCGCATAACGATACTTGCGGCTCTGAAAACACCGTCGATTCGTTAGCATCAGCCTGGCAATTCCCTGATTCGACTGACATTGGTCTTTTACTAGATTTGGGACCACTCTCAATTCCCCAGTTTTATAGGCGAGTTTGTTCATCTACGTAGCTCGTTCAGTGTCCAATATCAATGTCAAAAATAATTCTCACAAAATGAAAAAGAAACCGTAGCTAGGAAAGGAAGTTAAGAAACATTGAGAGACAAATAAGTACTTTAGGTACTTCAGGATTTGCGCCGTTAAATAGACTCTATTTAAACCGGTGTACAACTCATTCGCTTTCTGAAATTAACTGCTACCGACGTAGTTTAAGTGTAGGAGCGTTCTCCATCTCAAAAAGCGTAGCAACCATTCTAGACGGTCTTTTTTCTTTTGTTTGCCTTCTACCTCGTTTTACCGGAGCATTATTAAAAACAGCGTTATTACTATTCACGCAGCGACTCGGCAGCTATTTTTCCTGTAGCTCCAGTTTCATTAGCATCGATCGCCGACTGTCAATAGCCGCGTCTCCTAATTGTTTTCGCGCGGATAATGAAATCGCGTTCCGGGGACCGAGCATTTAAAAATAACGACCTTCGGAGAGGGAAAGAGAAAAAGAGAGAGCGACTACTGACCAGTGAAGCAGCCCTTCGGCGAGCGAGCCTTGCTATTCAGAACCGGGTTGATGGCAGTCAAGCTGCACGGGCTGAAACGATTATTGTTACGCTTGTCGCCGCTGGTTGCGCGAGCGAACATAATGAAGTTTCCGTCCTCCCCGCCGGGCGTACATTCTAACGGATCATGCTGGAACAAAGTAAAGTGCCACTTCGTGTATCGACAGTCGGTCGTTCTCTTCCATCGAGGTTGTTTTTCCGGGTCCGGCCGTCACCGCGAGAAAAAACCGGACACCTGTCCAACCGTGTCCCGTTTTACGTTCCGCCGCACAGGCTTCCGCGCGCCCCGGAAACTATGCAAAACTCGTTCACGCGTGCGAATAGCACTGTTCCAGGGGCTACTCACCGGCGAGCCGAAGTTATGACCGATCTCGTGGGCCAGAGTGACGTGAGAAACTGCGGGCGGCACGTGCTTCCCGTAATTCAGCAGAGTCACTATCCCGGTGTTCAGAGACTTCATGCTGTTGCGATAGAACTGCAAAGTTTCGGCATACATTTAGGCGGCGACGTTCATCCTTAATTCCGGGACCGAGGTTCCACCGAGTGTCTGCGAGCCAACAACTGATATTACAAGTAGGACGCATATGCGGGACCATAAATGGCCATGTCTTGAGACCTTTTCTGAACTGTATGTAGTGGTCAATCACTTCGACTATTGACAGTATGGTGTTTCAAAGACTACCAGACAACTTTCCGAAGAATGTGGATATTTCTCGCGGTTCAGGGACTTTTTTCGGGGTTATGCTGGCTCGCACAAGCACTCGGGACTATGGCCTCAGTGTGAGGTGGAATTCCGCGAGTTTTTAGCGGAACTTACGCCATTCTTCTCGCATACTCCACCCGCGTTCTTCAGGTCGCCGGTCCAGGCGAGCCCGAGCGTGCCCTTCTCGAAGTCCCTGTAGGTGAACATGTACGCCAGACAGAACGCGTCGTAATCCTCCTCTGCAAACATTACAAAGGAACGCTTTCATTAACCCGTTAATTCAGGGTTGGGGTTTATTTAGCTTTGCGTGGAAAGGGTTGACATTCCTGCGTTCTCAGCATTGTCATCAATGTACATAACACAACCAAGAAATGTACAGGTACTATTTTCTACGGATACACTGGTGCCGGAGCAGAAGTATAGCCATCGTTTCACGGGAGTTCGCCGGATACACAAACATCGAGATGATTAAATCGGTATCTCCTCAATTTTTCTGCTCGAAACCCGGAGGATACGAGAACGGTCGAGTTACGAGAGGATTTATTTACCGGAGAAGAGCTCCAGATACTTTTCCACGCCGTAGTTGCCGGGGAATCGATAATTGGGATCCCTGAGCGCGTCCTCGCTGTGAACTTTCACACGCTTGATCATGAAGCCGATGTTGTCGGGCCGGCCGTCCTGATTGAAATCTGCGAACAATAAAGAATCTGATTTCCCCGGATCCGTTCTGTCCATCTCCCCGGGGCTCTTAATAACCGGGCGGGATCAGGATTAAGCTACCCGAGATGCGCTATGCCGAGCGGGCTCCTCCTGGCGTTGACTAACTTGGCTAATCCCATTTCAAATACGGATCGTTAAGCGTGCTCGGTGACGTTCGCTGAACGTTGCTGCTCGACGTCGAACAATTAGCACCGTATCCTTACCGTGAGCTTGTTTGCTTCACCGTGAACAACCGGTGTCGATTTATTTTTATCTCGCTCAACAATATTTACGCTTTCCATTCGGACAGTTAAGCTGTATAATGCCACAACGGTGGAAAACAGTTGATCGTTCGACAATGAGAACCAGGAATTCTAATAAAAAGAAAGTGTCCTCTGTCTCACAGTGTAGTTTAAAGTTTGTTTAAAAGTGTACACGTATTTTCTTAACGTTACAAAAAATATATCATTGTATTCAGGTGACTCTAAAGAATTTTTCTACACAAGAGTCGTCCCCCGCTAGCTTCCATAGTTCCGGTTGGAAAAATTCTTGAATTTCGCCTTTTCTCCAGACTGAATTCTCTGCGGAAGCGATCGCGCTACACCAGGAGGAAGCGAACGCGACCCGGTTAGGGTGATCAGAACAGTTAGAAATGGTACCGCTGTGCTTGTAGATGGAGTTGACCCTCTGCACGTGTCTGGTCATCACTTCGATACAGGCCTCCTCTGTGCCATAACGCGCGAAGAACTGATGATCGGCTTGCATGTAGAGCATGCAGGTGGTCTTCCTTGGATCGACAGTGGATCGTTTGTGCAGGTGTCTTGCGATGCGATCCCCGTTGTTCCTGAAACGAAGTCGATTTGCAAATATCGTTTTGTTTCCAGCGGATGAGGAGCTAGAGGAGCTTATCATAACGGTCCAGGGCCTAGCAGCTCGGTTCTGAACTTCGGTTCAGGTTCCTGCTCTAGGTTCCTTGGAGGTCCTCGTGATTTTTCGATGCTCGTCTTTGGAACTCACGTTTCGGTACGTGCCGCGGCGCGATCCTTCTCCGAAGTTAAAACCCGTGCGCTGTTCTCCCTCGAGTAGAGAGCCACGTTCTCGCCGAGCAAAGGTTCGTAAAACGTCCGGGAATCGTTTCCGTGGCCGTGCCGCTGCTGTCGTTGCTCCCTGGAAAACATATAAAACCATGTTCAAGACGAGGGACGACAAGGTGTCGACCGCGAAAGCAAATCCGCAGCAGGGAAGCCGAGGAGCGGAATTCTTGCGGCGCGCGAGCGTCCGCGGGGCGAGTGAGCGCGCGATCGGAATGCCCGATAGATTCCTTCGGACACACGCGGCGCCCGTAATCGACAAGCAGAAATTAACACCGAGACGATCTGACGCAATCCCGGCGCTATATACTGTGCCGTGATCAACTAGGTCGCGTTTTCATCGAGCAGCAATTTTTATCTCTCTTTCTCGATATTATTTTTATCTCTTTGCGATTTGATCGTTTCATTTGGGATTATTGCGTAAAAGATTTTCAAGCTACTAGGAGACCCAAAGAGTTTCACGTTCGAGGACTTCGTTTTAAGGATTGTCGGAATTAGGGATTGCAATCCCGCAATCCTGCAGGATCCCGCGTCATTTTTTAGTCCCGCATTCGTTAAACAGCTGATGCGAAATTCATTATACATTTATGAAGAATTTCGCTGGGTGAAATATAAAACAGTAAAAGATTAGAAAAATTTAGGAATATCGTCGTGTTGTTTTTAATGTGACGAAGTCATTAAGGCGTGAACTCAATTCGTTTTTTTATTCCTGCTTCCCGCAATAAATGCGAAATATTTTTATTTTGTATAAAGATCTATGTATATATTTCAATTACAGTTTGCTTTCCACAAACAGATTTATTATAATTTAAATTTATGTAGATTTAATACTATAAAGAGAGATGATTATCTCTTTTTCTCTTCTCTTTATTAGATATGTTTATATTAAATTGAAGAACGAAATCCTTAGTCCTGCGGGATTGCAAACCGCAGTAGAGGATCGTAGAGGATCCAAGAAGCTCCAGACGGAGTCAGTCTCGATCGGGTTCACCGACAGACGCCAAGAAGGATCCTGAGGTGTTCTATAGACGATAACAGTGGGACAAACAGGTGTTCCAACAATAGTAGACGGCCTGGAGGCAAGAGACCGATCTCGCGTTAAGCGTGTGTGCAACAGAGAACGCTGAGCCGACAGGCGTCGGTCTGCGCACGGTGTTAATGTAATTGCCGGCGATTCGTCTGGGAATGTTTGAGGATCCGCGGTTGAAACCTTGTTACAGCCCTCGGCGTGGTTCTAACGCGCTTAACGCACGCCTACGAGCATAACGCGTCCCGAGGAATCGGTAACGAAATTAACGCTGAAGGAGGAACGCCTCGGTGTTCCGACGCTGATAAACCTCAGACGATGCAGACGTTTAGCCCACGATCGTCTCTCACCCTCTCTCTTTCTCCCTCCTCTCTCTCTCTCTCTCACTCTATCTCTCTCGTTATATCCATTTTCATTCTCGGTTAACGTAACGCGATTTACCCCGGATGTTTTAGAGCTGTTACCTTGTTACGTTAATGAGCGCGCCTATAACGAGACCTGGAAAATCCGCGCCTCGTTCGGAGACACTCTGCAGTACTAACTAGGATTTTCCCCGAGAAGATTCGACCCTACACCCGCGCTCTTGGTATTGCTGTCCAATTCTACCCGCGAGTACAGCGGGTTGCGGCGCGAGGGGCAGAAGTGTAGCATTATACTCCGAAGCGCGAGGGTTGCCTACACCAGGGCGCTTGTCTTCGTTCGCTTGTTGGCTGTTGCTCTCGGATTACTCTTTGTTTCGGCCCGTTTTGTGTGTTGAGCCCGGAATTGATTGTTTGCAATTCATTACTTTGTGGAAATGTTTGGATCGGAAGTTTGAGTGTTGGGAATGCCGAAGCAGTGGCTGAATCATCTAATTCGCTCAATAAATTAGATATTTCATACATATATATTTAGCTGGGTGACTATGTATGGTTAGAATGGTGGATCTTTCCCGCTGACCTTTTCAAGGAATCTTGAAGATTCCCATGATGCAGGAGATGACTCGCGCACGATAGGGACCGCCTTGGCGGCAACACGTCCGAGGAACGATAAGCTATGCTGTGATAGGACGGTGACGTGTCCTCATCTTTATTCAAGTATCTGCTGGTAGGCTCGATGTAATATTCCTCGAATCCGGTGACGACGCTGCCGTCGAACAAGCCGTCTTCCGTCACGATCCCCTGCACGATGGCGTTCTCGTCCTCTGTAACAACGAAGCCCACAAATGCTCAGTGAGAAACGAAACTAATCGTCACCGGGTGCACACGAAAATTTTGTTTGATAGATATTGCACAATGTTTTACATTAGTGAACATATCTGACAAAAAAAAAAGGAGGAATCTCTGTACGAGTAACTATCAAAATGTTGATCCTGTGAGTCTCCAGAATCCTTTAAACTATCATTCTGTTTAAAATGGTACTATGAATCAGACATGCATGTATTATAAAAATATTAAGAAGTCCAGAATGAGAATAGAAAGAATGAATATTAAGATGACTGATTAAAAATGTAGAACCGTAAGAAACATTGACGAGATGGTCCCAGACAGGAATATTGAAGACGCAGGTTTAAATTGGCGACGATACTAAAATATTTCTGAAGGTGAGGGGTAATGCCAATGTTAACCAATTTTCAGTTGCACAAGCTTTCGGAAAAGCGAGTGAAGCCAGTGCTTCGGAAATTCGAAATGTTGCTGTTACTTTTGTTTTTCCGAGTATTTCACGAGAGTTTGCGTTGACTGAGGTGTCGAAAATTAATGATAGGTTCGGATCGAGGAGAAGGATAAGGTGTCGGTGCTTTGAGGAAATCTGCAGATAGAGAGCCGTCCAGGAGAGCTAATCTACGAAACCGTGGAGGTCCACACGCTCCGAAAGTTTCCGGCGCAGACCGTACACGCGACGATGGGTTCGCCGCTTAGCCGGCGATCGAGGGAATTTATCTGCCGATAGATCGACGTTCCTCCCGCCGCCGGTCCGGAACGAATTGGCCGTGGCGTTGGCTCCCGTTATCGACGTAATATCGTTTCGTTCGACGGGAAATAACGCGTGGCAGCTCGCACCGAGGATAATCATCGCGCCCGGGAATCCGTTCTTCTCGGAGCAAGAATATTTCTCGCTTGTCCGCGGGACGAGACCGATGGGCATGTCTGAAAAAGCCCAGCTTCAGAAGCATTTTCCTCGACAACCACGTGAGATATTCCAGCTAACCAAAAAGCAAACATTAGCTACTACACAGATGTGCCTCACAGATTTTTCTCAAAATTTTAAGCCACCCGCCGGGGCTAGAAAAAATCCAGAAAAATCTCAATTTTCAAGCTACGAAGCCCTAACTTCAGAAGCATTTTCCTCGGCAACCATTTAATTTTTATACATAAAACTTTTTCGTATCGTATGAGCTCCATTTTGCAATTTAAGTTTGTTCTTCAGATATTTGACGTATCTTTAAAAACAACAAAGATATCTGAGGTGGCAACATTAGGTGACTCACTCTGTATACATATAGCATTTCAGTTCCAAGTTTCATGGAATAAATCGTGTCGATTCTGCGGGATTTTTGTGGGAGCCGGTATGGTAGTAAGAGCGTTAAAAATGGCGGCAGGTCCGCGTCCTAATAAACCGTCTCCGTCGCTTCCGAGACCGTAATTTATTCGGCAGCCCGGAGCGCCGACTCGCGTTCCTACGTCGAGCGTTTTTTTCCTGAATGCGATTCCTCGGCAGAAGAATAATGTAAATTCCGTGGCTTGGGCGCGGAAGAGAAGCTCTTTTCCCGCGAAAATCGATGCCGGAAATGAGCCGGGTATGTACACTCCGGAGGGATCCTCCTCCGGTAGGCCACAATGGCGGCTTTCGCCGATCGTGAATAAGCTCCCGGCGAGCTCAAAGGCTTTTTCTACCCTGGCTAACGAACGCCGGCACCGCGAAGATATGTAACGCCGCGCAGAGTTACCGTCTTTTGTTCCGCGGAATCGTCGACGTTGCGGTCCAGCGGACGCGTAATCTTCTCCGCGGCAACTTGTTAACACCGTTCCCCACGAATCTCATCCGTTAATTACCTGGAATCTTTCCCGCGAAAGAAATTAAACCCTGTTTCGTTCGGTCTAATAATTTTAATCCCGAATCTACTACCATAAGTCTCGTCCAAGCTAAAATCAGACAGAATCATTTTGATCCAAGTCGAAACCAAGTCAAACAATTTTTATCGAATCTAAAATCAAGCTGAAAAATTTTGGACAAAATTTTTTCCGCGTTAAATGCAATTACGACGCAGTTTAAGCCGATACGAATATTACGGTGGAACTGCAGCCTCCACGCAGATGAAACTTTACTTTTATTTAATTATGTCCCTTCAGCAAGTTTCCCTTTGATCCATTCATACCTTTGTGTTGCCGGTGCTATTACAATCGTATACATTTTTGTTCCAACTCTTTGCTGCTTGAAGCTGTTTCATATTTCGAATGACGCTTTTCGTAGTCAAACTGGTTAACGATTTCCCTTTGCACGGATATTCGCAGTTGTCTGCCTGGACT
>CM052311.1:8718388-8772926 GCA_028455605.1 Lasioglossum malachurum | reverse complement strand
TTTTTGTGCGGTTTCTTTTTCTGCGGTCCGTATCTACCGCACAAAAACAGGTTTGACTGTATGTAGAGAATGTGTGTTCTCGAGGCCAAAGATTTTGAGCAGATCGATTTATTCTGAGATTATTATGTGCATTTAGATTATTAGAAATATTTTTTATTATATTTTTCTACAATAAATTTCCTAGATTCTGAACATTTTGACCTGCATAAACGGACCCCGGAAAACGGGTTTGCGCGCACAAATCCGCGGGCTAATTATTACTGTTAATACAGCCACTTATGCAGCTCGCAATGGCTGGAGGGTTCGCAAAGGGTTAGAAAATACGGGAAAATTCTGTGAGAGCTCCTATATTATTCCAGCCGCAAATGCACCGAGATCCACCGTCTGTTTATACAGAAAAGTATCCCGGTATCTTCGAGAAAGAGACTAGCAACCCAGCCGAGGATTTATATTAAATGTATAAGGAGGTTTACGGCGTAGCCGGCCGCGAGCCTCGTGCTCTAATGTGTACACAGCTTAATGCCGAGACGCGGGTTTGCTGCGGTTCGGGTCGACGGATTATTTTAACGACGTCGCTTCGATCGTTTGAATTATTACTTGGTGCTCTGCTCGCGGATCTGCCTCGGCGGATATCCCAGGCTCGAAGAACCTGTCTCTGTGCACAGGCTGGCACAGGGAAAGCATAGTAAAATCCGGCATGAGATTATTCTGTGTACAAAAACACGCTAAAAACGTGGAACGAGGTTTTACCATCCGAGGCTCCGTTTTTCAGAAAATCGAGCTTAAAGATTCATCGAGGCGCCGCTCCTCGAACTCGATTCTCGCGAACACCGAGGCTCGAATGGAAGCGGAGTACTGCACCACGTTTTCTGTTCGGTTTTTCACGGTGAATACGTTCGGGCGATTTTCAAGTAGACGCGTCCGAGTTCGAACGAGTTCGAATTAGATTTAGCCGAGCTTCCTGTAGAATGAACTTCAATTTTTAATTTGATTAAGATTGATGTAGATTGACTCGACAAAAAGAAAATTCACACGTCAAATATTTGAAATTGTCTGTGCAGAATGGTTTAAGTAGGCGTGGTTTGGTGACTCGTAATTATTACTGGAGCCAAGGCAGTGGCCACCGGGACAACCTACCTCGTCTCTTTCACGTGATGGAATAGTTTAAAAAGAAGCAAAGTTTCCGGCAGAGACCCCGTCGAAATCGGGTTCCGCCGATACACTTTTGTCCGACGGAATTAATTACCGCCGATGGGATTATGACTAATTAAAAAGAGGCGGCCGATCGATAGCCGAGGGTACGGGCTGGAAGAGCACCCGGCAGAGCCACAGACAGCCAGACAGACCCTTTCGGAAGGGCTCGGGAAAGGTTGGTGCGCGTGAAAACCATGTGCCTACGCCGCGCCGAGTCGGTTCAAATGAATGCGGCCGCGATTGGACGTAATTCGATTGTTAATCAATGAAAACAAGTTCGCCGCGCGCGCGTATTCTCTTTTGCTCTCTACCGGCAGTGTGTTCGTCCTTGTCGCCTATTGTCCGAAACTCGCGATTCCAAGCTGGCCCGGATCGGCCCGACCCGGCCCGGTCCCGCTAACTGTTCCCCCTGCTAAATTGGATTTTTCCACTAACGAGCGCCAGAGCTTTTCTCCGTGAAAGCGGCCGTCGAGAGGGAGCTCTCTCTCCCTTGCTCTACCATCCCTTTTAAATTCCCTTCAACGCCATCGTCTTCTTCGCTTTTTCTTCCGCGATCGCAGGAGAAGGAGGAGCTAAAGGATCCGTCCATTGATAGAGGACGCATTCGAAATGAAGTCTAAATGTTTTTGTTCGGAGTGAATCAGTGATTTGGACCGGGCCAATTTAAAGTTTTGAAAAATGGTTCTGCAAAATCTCGACAAATTTGATCTCTCTTTCGGCAGGTCCCGACTTTCGCGAGGCTCGAACGAAATGAAATTAAAGCGGATTCTCGGGGGCCAGGTATTTAGCCATCGGAATAGAACATTCCAGGTCCTGTTAATTGGGGGAGAAAGAAGTTGATTATTCTTTTTGCCGGGGCCGGCTCACGGACTCGACGTTGTCCCGGCGACGTTCCCGGACGGTTTAATTAAAGGCCGGCCTCTGCAACCGGGACGTAATATGGAGCGATATCAAGCGCCACGTCGGATTTCTGTCGAATTTAATCAAAGAATATCGATTATCGCCCCTCCGCGCGGCCGTGTACGCTGACGGGTCTCGGTCTACCCACCCTCGTGCCTTCAGGACCGATCTCTACCCCTCCAGCCGAGGCGTCTAGACGTCGTAAATAAAATCCTCCTCCGTGGCGATGTCGATTTCGAACTCGGAACATCCGTGTGCGCCCCCTCGAAAGTGCAGTGGATTATTCAAGGAAATATTCAAACATTAAAACACCATCATTTCTGGGGGATGTAGAGCATTTTTATGGGATCTAGAGTAGACGCGGTGACGTGCATTGCCCCCTGGGGCATTGGCCCGGCTCTCTCAGAGCCGCGAGCTACTAAGCCACGCCCACTGACAGCAGCGTATATATACGCGTGGAAAAAAATAAAATTTTTTAAAATACCACGTTTTTTCAAAACGGACCAAAAAGTATAAAATAATTTTTCTGGCCCCATACAGATTCCTAACCCCGTACAGATAGTCCTGAAAATTTGTGATTGTGAATTTTTAATAGCTACGAGAATACTTGTAAGATTTAAAACGAAACACGCGGGGCGCATGCAATAGATATGCATGAATAGTACACCTAAGTCATTAACAATCTTATTGCACTGCCAATGATACGAACTGTTGTCTGAGTTTTCTCAACGGCAGTTACTCTCTACACTCCTTGCTATGTATGATCTTACGCTCCACGTTTCCCGTTTCAAATCTTACAAGTATTTTCATAGCTATTAAAAATTCACAATCACGGGTCAGTGGAGTGGGAACGCGTAGTGGAGTAGGGAGCGCTGTCGCGCGGAGTGGGAATCGCTGAACGCGATCACGTACTACCGAGCGTCGCGCGGGGAGGTGTAACTGTGAAATTTAATAGTTTATATCTCTAGCTCATCGGGAAGTTAGTTGAAAATCAGTTGCAAAATTTGTACCGAACAGACAAACAGACAGACAGACAAAAAAGCGAGCTAATAAAAACGTGGTAAAAACGGATTCTTTAGTTTCAATTAATTAAATTTATTTCTGCCATAAATTCATAAAATCCGTAGTCTACTGATGAGATATTTAATTGAACAACCCGCGAATTGTTTTCGTATGATGAATACTAATGGCAGAGAAAAATGTGACGGAGAAAATTTAGCAAAATTCTGGGAACAATTTGGCAGCCGTATAAATTGCAAATTAAGGAACCGTGCGCGTACTTCCGGCGAGCCGATGGAATCCCATCGGTGATTAAGCGGCGAAACCGGGTAATGATAGGGACCGGACACGCGGGGGTGATTTAAAACAACGCCGCGATCAGCGTAAACCGATGGTTAATCAACAATCGGGCTCGGTACCGTTGTCCAGTCAAATTTGCAAACTGCCCGGACAGCGGACACGCCGTTCGGGGGCCGTTGTCTTCGTCCAATTCGGCCGGCGAGCTTTCATTAACGCTCGCCGTTCGTTATCGCGATAGTGAATAAATAATTTCCGATCGCGTCGCTTCGAATCCCTATACCCGCACACAGTCCCGCGTTCTGTGGAAATTCAATTTTCCAGAACCGCGAGATTATCGTTCCTGGACATGACAAGACGCCGCACGATATCGGAATCGCAAACCGGTAGAATAGAGAACTGTGCCGTGAATTATAAAAGCATCCTGATTCTGCAACATTGATCCCGCGCTCCGAGCACAATTTTTCGCGGCGATGCTCGAGTGTTTCTCGACTGCGGAATTTACGTAGTTCTGACGAGAACGAACAAGGCAAGTACAAAACTGTTAAGACATTCTCTAACTCGAGCATCTCCGAAACGTTGGAAAAATGTTCCCAGCGACTTGACAGTTGATGTACGATTTTTCGTTACCGTTGCATGGCGATTCGAACGAAGTTCAGAATTAATTTTGTGAGGGAGAGTTTCATGGCCAGCATTGTCCACATTGTCAAATACACATGACCAACCCGCTGGAAAGAAAGCCTCGTTCACCAAACTTCCCAACATCGGTCAGCGGTCCCTGACCGACGCGTTTCATTAGCAAACCTCATCATTCTACCACGGAACAATGTAACAAGTGTTCCGGACAACCAGAAACAAATAATGCCGTGCCGATAAAGGCGAAGCGAGTCACGCGCGGAGAATGATAATCGCAGCTGGCCTTCCGCCGATGCAGATGCATACACGTATAACCTGGGACTGGCCTAATCGGGAGAAACGCTGAAATCGGTGCGCCATTCGTCAAACGGTACTTAGCCAATTTCTCGAGCAAATTTCCGCACCGAATTAACCTTGACTTTTCGGGTGAAAGTGTGCACACTCGATCGAGCATCGCTGTTCGGTGTGAACGGAGTAGATTCGGCGAACGCAGGCGCAGTCTGGCGCAGGATGACGTGTATCACTGATAATCCGATTACCGATTAAACTTGGCTAATTGACGGTGTACCCGCGTGTAATTGCGCCGGCCGGAAACGGCCGATCAACGAGCCGCGGTAACAGGGAATCCCGGATCTCTGGTGGCCGACAAGCGTGGCCGGATCCGCTCGGAAAATTCCTCCCGAGGCGATCCTTCCCGCGAGGAAACGCGCTTCGGAAGGACCATCCGCTCTTTATCCTCTTAACGCTGGTGCGTTCAAGTTTTCATACCGTGTCGGCGATAGTGTAATTGTCATTCGGTTTACTCCCGTTTTATTAATCCTCTACCCAACCAACTTTAACCTTATCCGCCATCAAATCTTGACGAGGCCGTCCAAGATTCAGCCGGAGATTGCTACGGCTCCACGGGTTCAACGTTAAATCATTAGTTCTCTTATTCATAGCAAAACAACCTCGATAACAAGACTAAAATGATTAACCGGCTCCAACCCCATCCGTATCTAAATTATTAATCTGACTTACACCGCCTAGAAAAAGTTCGTATCATCCCCCTCGGGTAGTCCCGGCTAGTCTAAAATCATTACCAGCGCAGGGGTTGCTACCCTTCGTCTTGTATCTCAGTTATTAATCAGACTCTTATCTACTGCGAAGCAACTTTGTGGTATCTTTCCCCTAGTTCGCGACGGTATCATCCGCGGGAGAGGTTAGTGACTGGGTCGAATCATTAAAACGGGGGCGGTTACCTTCTTCGTCTTGTACGAGTTACACCTCGGAGTTCCAATCGGGGCTGTGCAACTTCATAATGCTTCCGTTACGAGTGTTATCTTCTTTCGAATATCGAGGCATAAAAACCATGGAATTTCTGACGAGCGTGACACTTAGGGGATGATTTCCGCCGTAACTGAGATCAAGATTCGACAAACCTGTTCCCAGCTATCAATCCAACTCTTCGACGTCTCGACAGATGTCCTCGCTTCCCTTCCATCTGCTTCGCCGTGTCCTCCTCCGATTTCCTCGATGGTGATCGCGGGGGTTGCAACCCCCCGGAGCGTGTTCCGGCGAAAGGCGAGATGGGATCGCGTTGTACAGGGGTGTCGTCGGCCCGACAGGGTTGTAGACAGTTTTCTTGGCAATCTGGGGGCGGCGTTGTCGCTTTTTCGCCGGCGTCGAGTCGATTAATTTCGAGGCGGGGGCGAGTTTCGGGGGTCGTAGTTGCGGCAGGTTCTTCTGGCCACTCGCCAATCCCGGCACGACGACGTATTCATAACCAACCGACGCCGCTTCTCTCGGGTCCCCAGGCTTTTCACACTCGAGGGTTACAAATTACCGGGGGACAGAAATGGCGGAGATAAAATGTGTACTTAACGCGACGGTACTTTGGCTAATTAAGCCGGGATTCGAGGGCGGCGAGCCACCACCCAGCCCGACCACCCCCCCGCACGTTTTAACCTCCCGTTTCCCGCCGAAGAAACTCATCCTTTTTAGCGACGCCATTGTGCTCTCGCCAGGCCCCTGTCGAAATTTTTCGTCCTTTGTCTCCGCGACGACACCTTAATTCGTCGATTCCGACGCCTAACGATCCTGAGCCCTTCTCCGCTAACGGGGAACCCTCTTTTGACTAGGAAACGCGCTAATTGCTTCAGATAAGTGATTCCGCCAACGATTCCGCTTGTGTGAGTCATTGGAACTTAGAGGAAGAACGGGCAATGATAGGCAAGACTAAAAATTAGCCTTTACTGCACTCAAGTGGCGATAAAATTGCGAGAAAAAATCGTTCATCAATTTTTAAGGTGTCGTTGTAAAGAGGAGACTCTAATCTTTCGAGTCGCGTTAATTTCGGTCGCCAAAAAAATTCGAAAACGCAAGGTTCGCGCTTTTAAACAAGCCCAAGCACATCCTCCTCCGATTTTTCTCCCAGAGTTACGGCAGCTAAAACATCGCGAATCTTTCTCCAGTCATCCACCGATCCTAAAATCGCCAAAGAAAATTCTTCGCCAAGCAGAAAAGAATACTTCGGGAGAGTTTCTCGGTCATCCCAAGACAAGAGATAAAGATCCTGCAAGCGGAGCAAGATCGATCCTGCGCGACAAGGATCACGGCCAGGTTACTCCGAAGGGATAAGATCCGCTATCCAAGCGATCTTCGAATGTATCGTAAACATTCCGTGACTCGTTATTCTATCGGAAACCGAAAGTTTTTGTCCTAGGATCCTCGAAGGAACTTTCTCGAGGTATCCCAGCATTCGTTGAATCCTCGGACCACTCGAAGGATCTCGGCCCACGCGTTACGAGTTAATCGCGAGCAGAAGCGGAGGAACGCGGATTCAACAAGTTCCGCAAGGCCTGAAATTCCACGGAGGTGCCCGGCACGCTCGTTATTAAGGCAATAACGACGTTTCCCCTGCAGAAACACGTCGGCCCCGTCCGTCGTCGTCTCGACGGCTCGATCAAGTTTTAGACGCTTCCGAACCGTCCGAGGCTCGAAATTCTATTGCTGGAGCCGCTCGTACACGAGAAATTTCCATAAAGTCGCTTATACATCGAGCCGGCTCTCTGGGAAACCGTATTTTCACGGTTTTACTAGAATCTGCTGTTTCGCGATGTTCTCGAAAAGAATCTTCCCATCAGCGCTTTGATCATCGCGAATCAAACATTCTCCGCAGTTTTATACAGTGGATTCCCGTTGTCTAGAAGACAACAAAGATATTTGAGATGATAACGTTAGGTGACTCACCCTGTATACGAAAATGTTCGACAACATTCGTTCCCTAATGACGTCTGCAAAAATTGTCTAATCGACAGACCGACGCGATTTTTCCACAAACGATCGCCATTATTAAAGTACCAAATGAATATTGAAATTTTTCAAAAATTTTACGTGATTCTGCAGGGAAACCTGCGTCAAAAATGAAGAACGCAATTTTTCAATGCGAAGCTCCGTTCCGGAGATAACCGGCTCGGAACATGTCCGAGCGTTCCCAGTAAGTAGAAACAGCCAGCGCTGATCAGCCAGCGCAAAGAAGCATTCGGAGCCGATTATCTCTGAAACGGCGCTCTCTGCGAAAAAACTTAGCTGTTCATTTTCGATTGAATTTTTCGCGTAGAATCATCTCCATTCGTTCCGGTCCACCGGTTCCGCCCGATACGCCGTATAAAACAGGAATTCGTTTACTCTTCCCGCTCCGCGTGCAATCAGATAGCCCGGCATCGCCATATTCTTTCTCTCGTGGAACGGCAGCCATAACAGCGAGCTCTGTCTAACGAAATTTCCAGTCGTTCGCTCGCATTACTCGCCTTTATATCCACTTTTGTCCATTCGTTGCCTGCTTTTGTCACAGCTCGACAGCTTCCAATTATTTTTATTCGTTATCAGTCGAAAACACTATTCCCCTTGCCTCTCCCACGCGAACGATAATGGAATAAATTTGCAGGATGCTGTAGGGATCAACGGATGGCAGTCAAACGTGACGCGACGAGTGGCGTGAACGCGTTTCAAATAACTATGCCAGAGAGTTTTAGCGAATTTTCACGGGATTCGTGTAACGATCGCGTAACTAGTCACGAAAGGCTTCCTTTTGTGGGAAGTAACGCGGTTTGAAAGGACTTCCGGTGGCTGCGATGACGAGCACGGGGTCGTATCGGAATTTTTAAATGGTAATTGGACCGCGGGAATTCGTTGTCGCAGAGACGAGCGTTTGAACAGCTCGCTGGATGTTTATTCAATCTATTGGGCTTCCATTGAATTAACCTGTCGACTGGAATTTACTTGCCTGACGTCAGACACCGGGCGAAATGGAATTTGCTTCGCCGCGATGGAGGCGTCGGGTTTTTGAAACAATACAAACTAGGTTGAACCTGTAGTTAGTTGCCATTCTATTCTGTTCTAAATATTTTAGCTGGCAGTTTACAAACACATTGTTTGCCACGTTAATTTAATGTAAATATTTTCAGAACAGTACAGGAGAATATGAAATTTTTATTTCTCTGTGTTTCTCCCGAACATTTTCGTTTGCAGAGGTGAAATACATTCTGCCTGCTACGTTAATGTAATTTGTTATTTTAATTGAAAGTCGAGCATGTTTTGCAGATTTTTAGAAAATACAGGGCGCGGCAAAAGATCGGAAACTTTATTCTAGTGAAATATTTGCGAAAGACATGTATCTGTTTTGTATACTTTTATAATCAGGGCGTCCGTCATTCAATTTGCTGATTCATGGTATAATTGGTCTGTTCATTAGTTTTAAAAAGGACAACGTTTAAATGATAAAAAATCAATGAACGGAAGAAGCGTTGTCTCGCGTTGAAACGGAGTCACGGTGCTCAGTTTCACAAACGAATATTGTTTGCAAATGAATGATTTCCAATGTTATTATTTTTGTGTTCGATTTAATAAATAAAAAATTTGGTTGCACAGTAATTATGTAGAAAGTCTGCAAACTTTTGCCGCAACCTGTATAAGGGTTCCTGAAAAATGTCCAGGGCCAAGCAGCATCGCAAAAATGGTTTCAGCGGACGCGCTGCCGCTTCCTATATGTTGTTTGTTGTTCGGTTTGAGCGACCTGAGCGTGCCAAGATCGTAAACCGGGGGTGGATGACTCAGAGCAGTACGTATCTGGTTCGCCAGGCAGTTATTCCGATGACTAATGCTAAGGGATGCGCGATAGCTACCGCCAAGACAAACGATCCGAGTTACACAACGCCGGTGCTCGCCGGTATTAGGGGATGCTATAAACGCAAACATCCGCAGTCCAATAACAACAATAACGTTTTCGGCGGACGTAGCCGCGGGGGAGGAAGAATGGTGGTATTCGCAGACGTCGAAGGTATTCGCAATTTCGAAGCCCGCAGCAGCGCCCCGGCCGGGGCTGAATATCATGCCGGCGCGCCGGAAAAACGAGAGGGTGACACGTGAACGTGAACGCGTTGTACTGGGTGTACCGCTTAGAATATCCGCATAGAAAATCGCGAGAATATACAGGACTTCCGGTATTTACTGCTGGGAAGTGTGCAGTAATAAACATTTATTCTGGTGCAAAAGATTAACGAAAAAGCAGCGTCGCAGCTTTTACTTAAATTGTGATAAAATGGCGAGAAAAAATCGTACATCCGTTTTTAAGATGTCGTTGTAAAGAGAAGACTCTAATCTTTCAATTCTCATTGGTTTCAGTCGTTAACAAAATTTGTCATAGCTTCCAGAAAGACTTGAAGTAAATAATGTTCGAAAAGGGGTCGTTCATATACTATATATTCCCATTTTTTAATGAAAAAACATTTTCAATATTCACCTCAGAGGATCGAAAGCGTAGATTTCACGCTTTCAAACGAGCCTAAGCACGTTCTTCTAGTACTGTTTTCCTCAAAGTTATAGCAGGTTAAACAAGGCCAATCTGCCCCCACCATCAACCGATTTTCTCCGCCTTCCAATTAAGACCCAATTGTAATTAAAATTTCATTAAATTATCAGCCATATAGTTCGGTATCAGGTGTCCCACCATGTATATCGAGCGTGTACATCGCGGGTTCCGACCTGCAGCAAAGGTACACCTTTTCATAGGGTGTCTGGCTGGCTTCCAAACGACCGGGTGTGCGAGCGGACGCCGATCGAAATGAGATTCCCGGCTCGAACGGCGGCCACCGGCGAGGATTACCCGTCACGACCCGCCTCGACCCGCCCCGAGGACCCGAGTACTCGCGGCTCAACGCGATTCCGGCCCAAGGAACTCGCCTGTTCGCCGCTCATCTCGGATTCCATTTGCCGTTGACGGTCGCCCGCGCTTGTTCCCTCGCTCTCGTTCCCGCTCTGTCGAGATCGAAATTCCGTGCGCACCGTCCGAAAATTCACGCCGGTTTGATCGGTCGTCGGAAAACCCGACAGGCGGGTCGTTTGAAGCCCCGAATCCTTTGAGGGACCCGTTGAATACGCGCTTTACCCGCGTTCGTAGCGTGGCTTTGCGTTTATTGTACGACAGCGACAAACGCACAGAAAAATTCAGAAAGACGTCGCCCAATACTGCTCAAAGTTTAATCGTGGGAAAAATTTTCTAAACTGCGCACAGAATTTTTAACTTGAAAATTCTCCAGGAAGGATGTGAGGTACGTTTTTTATGACAGATTTCTAGCGCGAAAATATTTTTGAAAAATACTATGAGGAAATCGAAATCGGGGCTTCAAGTTTTAAAACAAACCTAGGAACATTGTTCTACGATTTTTTTTCATGAACATACAGAAATCTTAGCTTGAAGGTGCAACAGCCTACAATTTCGACAATAAGCATCCTTGCAACAGTGCCTCACTTTGCACTCAAATGGCGATAACCTGGTGAGAAAAAATCGTACGTTGATTTTTAAAATGTCATTGTGAAGGGGAGAGTCTAGTCTTTCCTTCTGCGTTGGTTTCAATCGCCAAAAAAATTTTTCCAATCCCTCAGAGACATTTGAGTTCAAAAATGTTCAAAAAGGACCATAACATATAATTTATATTTCCACTGTTTGTAAAAAAAATATTTTCAACATCCAGCTTAGGGGATCGATAGGGCAAGGTTCGCGCTTTCAAACAAGCACAAGCACATGCCGCTCCGATTTTTTTTCACCAAGTTACAGCAGTTCAAACATGGTGAATCTTCCTCCAACACCGACAGAGACGTCGTCTCCCACAGTAACTGAATATTGTGGACGAGTGTCGTTTCATATATTCTAAAATTCGGTTGATCGAACCTGTTTGTTACGTACGCAATAAAAGTTATGGATTTTTTTTTGCAGAAAAGTTTTCGCAGCGTCAGCTCGGAAAAAGGCGAACTCGATACGCGGGACCCTCGCCGCAGGAATTACACCCACGGATCATTTTCCCTATTTTCCCTATTTTTCAGTCGGACCGGTGACCCGGCGCTTTTTCCATGGGAAATCGAGACTCGACAGGCTGGCTTGGCTCTCTTTGTACCCGCGAGATAGATTAAATTGAACAGGATGGACTGGGGATTAAACGCGGGTAGATGCTCTCGCGGATGGGTCTGGGTAATTGTTTTTGGTAATTGCGACAAATTGCCCATTCGCGGCGGAAATAATTTCGGCGAAAAATTTTGGTGGCTGCGTTGATCTCCGTCCGCACCATGAAAATACAATGAGCAAACTCTTCTCATTTTTCAATTCGATTCGTCGGTACTTCGTGCAAAATGTGATGCTTCGAATTAATGTTCGGTCTTCTGGAAAGGTCTGTGTTACGTTCTAAAAACAGTGTTGAAACATGAATCCTGTAGACAATTTTAACACTAAACCCATCGAGCACTGAAAGCGATTAAAATGTTTTAGCTTACAAAAATGACGAGGCTCTGTTTATTTCGATTTTGTGCAATTTTAATCACAATATATGCTTGGATAAAGAAGTTTGTCGAATCAATTTAAGTACAAGCAACTTCATGATTTCAATAATTGTAAGATGAAAAATATAAGACCGGTCACATGACCGGCAGTGGTAGGTTTAGTGTTAACCCTCATCGAAAATCAAAACATCGAAAAATAACTGTTTACCTTGTTATTTTATCGATTTTTTGATCACTGTGTCAATTTGACACCGAAGGACAGATTCAGTTTCTGAAATGAGGGACGGATGAGGGTCAATATCTTTTTTTAGCGCTCGCAGCATTTGAAGACAAAAATTAAGAGAATTTTTAGGAGAGGGGTTCCGTGGCGGTTATGAGGTTTTGAAGAATTTTTATGGGGAAGCTTACCCATCACAGTGCCCGCATAGGAATGCGAAGTGTCAAAGGAGATGGGACCCTTGGTGCCCTCGAACGTCACATCTGTACTGAACAGGCTCTTGTCTCGAATCAAACGCAACGTCCATTGTCTGTAACAGAAAAATACTTCATCACAAGGATGTCCAATTTCATAATACACTGTTAATAATGATAACCTACGTTATCCATGCATTTATGACAGACATACAGGGTGTCCCAGCTAACTTGACCACCTTGAATATCTCGCTTAGTTTTAGTAATAGAAGAAAAACGTTATAGGACAATATTAACCTAACCGAAGGGGTAATATAATGACTGGGATATCAAGGTCATACATTTTTTTTCTAATGGTACTATATTTTTTTTTTTACCGCGATGTAATAGTAGGACTGAAGTCCTCGTCAATGACATACTATACCTAGGGTATGAAAAATCCAAAAAGCATTACAGGTATTATATCAGTGATTAATTTACTACACTTTAATTGGTTTGGTCGAACTATTTTATTTCAATAAACATTCGAAATGATGACCATTGTTTTCAATACATTGTTGTATACAAAAAATAACTGATATTAGCTGATTGCTAATATTGGAACATGCAGTTCTAACACGCATCTTCATATCTTGGGCTGTTGTTGGAACATGTTCATAATATATATATTATACTATATATTATGGTTGCAAATGTACATTAAAGAATTTTCTGAAAGGCGAGAGCAAACTCGAGCGACAATTTAACCCGTCATCCCCGGTTGAAGGGTTGAATTTCAAAGTTGGACAAAGGGAACCAAAGGGAATCCATGGGAACACGGCGTTTGTAGAACAGCCTTTGGAGCTGCATATAATTACCTCCGCCGACTTCAAAAATAAAAGGCCACGTCACCCGAACACTGCGTGCCTAAGGACCGCGCGTTTTCGGAAAAATCGGCGTCGGTTTGATTGTAATTCGCGTCGGGGCGAGGCAAATAGGGCGCACAAAGGCAGGCAGCGGGCTTTGCGCTTTAGCATTCGGTTGGACAAAAGATACAGCTGGGTACAAAGTGGCTCTCTGTGCAGCTCCGATTAATTATCGATTTCCGTCCGCGTAATAACAATCTCGGCCCCGAGCACGAAAGCCCCCGATAATCCGATATCAAGACGGAACGAGAACCGGGGAGAGATTTAGAAAGCTGAACGGAGAAATGGACCAAAAGGGGAGAGGGAGAGAGAGAGAGAGAGAAAGAGGCGAGGAACTATGAGAAAAGTACTCGCGAGACGATTAGCGTGCGCCGCTATCGCGAACGAGTTTCATTTTCCTGTCGGCTCTTTCGCAGAAAATTCCGACGTTTATGCAAACGCCGTCCTCCTCTCTGATCCTCCTCTCTCAAAACCGGAATGGAATCAACGTTTTATGCGCGGACGTGATCCTCTCTGTTATCGGTCCCCGTTGTGAGAAAGGATAGAGGGGGGGGAGATCGTTCGAGAGGATGAATCACGGTCGTCGGGAAGCCTTCGAAACGCCGACGCAGGCAACCTTGCGAATCGACGGACCACAGACGAGAAAACGTCGACGGGTCAACGGCAAACAGTCGACAAGCAAACCTCTTTTTTTTCTCTCTATGCAAAAATTCTTCCCTTCTCGCAGGTGCGTCACGCATCATCGTTCGCAGAATGATCCTCTCGACGCTGGGACTACACCGTTCGTCAAAATAACGGGTCCCAAATTCTTTTAATTTGGCACTATTTCTATCGCGATGTTAGATCTCCACTCATTTCTGTTTTATCATTAACCATTCGCAAAAATTACGATTTAAAAAAAGAAGTATAAAGTTTGTTCGCATCGTTATTTGTTAATATAAATTTCGTTACGCGCGTTCTTCGTTAACAGCCAATCTCATTAGCTTGCAAACAATGTAAACAATATTCTGTTTATTTCTGAATATTTTAATGACGAGAGCCCAAAATACAGAATTTATTATTACCATTATCGGGAACAATATTTAATAAAACCGTGTTTATTGTAAAATGAATTTTCATCAATCACAGCGAACAGAGGAAACATGAAAGTCCAAAAGACTTCAAAGAAAATCGATAGCTACGAATAATCTGTTTTTTAATCGAGACACGAAAGGAGGATTGACTCGATAGTGCTTCCTGCAAGGATTTTCATTTCAGACGCCTGTCAAAGGATTTGAATAAGCTACGAGGAAGAGCATAAAGTTAATAGATAAGGTAATTAGTAGCTAACAGTCTCTCAATTTACCAGAAAATCAAACATGTATGTCCATCGTCTGTCAAATAAAGCCCAACTATCGCGTCTGCTTATGGCTCACCTTTTCTACTTCGCTATGAACACGGTTAAATGAGACTCGTACCAAAATAGAATGCCAATATTTTATACAACTACCGACTGCGCGCGGGCTAAGCGTTATATCATTATAAAATAATACGTTCCTCCATTATTAATCACGAACACCGGAGCCGATTTTAACCAGTGGTAGCTTGAAAAAGCGGATTTCCCCAAAAATGAACTTTTATTAATTCTTTTATTAATCGACTTATATATTCTTCATTATTATTGCAAACTCTTCAAACTAATGCGGAACAGAAAAATTAAAAGCTTCAAATATATAATCCTCTTCCGCGTTCCGGATATAAAGAATTCAATTGTGCGTCAGCGTTTTAAAAAATTCAATCTCGACATTGGTCCTCAACGAGTTGAACCTTGAAACACATTTAACAGTCTAAGTAGCAGCGTTTCCCAACATCGTAATCTCTCCATTGTCCTATAGAAAAATTAGCCGGAGCACTAGGGGGGATTAGCGTCTCTCGCGTTCTACAATTTCTCCCACATAAATAGTTCATCCTGGCTCATGCGAACGAGCGCAGCGCGTTCGGAGAGGGTTTGCGCGGGAGTACGGCTGGTAAATCGTAATATTTCGCTGGCGGTCCGGCTAATCCGTGTCTCCGGCTATCGCGAATTTAATTAAACGTAATCCATTTATCCGGGGATCCGGGATTATACGGCATCGGCACGTACGCAATCGCGGCCGATCCGCGTTTCAATGTCACTCGGCGGCCGCTCGAATCCTTTCACGTCTCTAAATTTAATATGCCTCGTCTGCCGAGCCGAGCCGAGCCGATCCGAGCTGATTCCGATTGTGTATGTCCGAGAGTAAAAGAGAGACGACCGAGCTACGTGTCGTTTGCTTGGTTTCGTCCTTCGATCGCAAACCGTCTAGTCACCGCGACACCACTTTCGCGGGAACGACTCAAGACCGCCTAATCGCTACACACCGCCGAGAAAACCTTCACAGATTATAGTTCAGCTTCGAAAGAATCGCTGAATCACCGGAACGGATCCTGACGGACCCTGACGGACACCGAGGTCCGCGAAATCCGCCAACCGTGGAATACTCGCCCGGAATCTTGAGGATCTTGATGGAACGATAGCTCGCGTTTAGAATTAATAGTGCGTTGCGCAACCTCTGTCCCAGCCAACCCGCTTATCTTGCACGGAGTAATTAATTATCCTTCCGTTTGTTTCTTAATTGATCTGATAGCCGACACACCGGCTCTTAACTCATTTCGAGGAATCGCGATCGAATTTATTGCTGTTTATTATTTAGAGCTCGAAGATATAATCGGCCGCTGTTGGGCGGACTTTAGACATCTAGTCAAATTCAATTTTCTTGGATCCTATGCACTTAAAGTTTCTATCGTCTCTGTGAGATCTGCCAATTTTCCGCGATTTTAACCATTTCCGCTTTAGACACTGTTTTTTCATGACATTTTGAACAGGACAGTTGAAGACACCTGTCAGCTGTACGGCAATCTAGCAGGGACCAAAAATAACAGTTATTCTAACGTTTTCGACGATAAAAATTATTAATAAAAAGTTGATTATTATTGAAGATTAAGATGATCTGCACAAAATATAAAGAAAAAAATTCGAAGAACAAAATGATTAAAAAATATCGATTTTGATACTTTTTGATAGCCAATTTGATTAGCCAATGAAACACTTGTTACTCCAAGACTTTTTTCCTTTTTGGTTATAACGGTTAGGGTCCCTGCAATCTAGAAATGATATTCAGAATTATACCTCCAATACGTAACAATCAATTTTTCCGCGTCAGAGTACCTCTGTACTTGAATCTCTTCGACACCTGAAGCCAAATACCAATAAAACCAGCACAGGTATCAAATAAACAACGAACACACCTAAAAACAATTACTATGTCTGCAGTCTCCCAAGTGTGCAATCACGAAATTGAGGGGCTTATTTTTATACCAAGCGATTTTCCGCACGTTGGTAGACCAATCGGCGCGGCGGCCGTTGCGGCTCGGATGCAAATCCGGCTTGCGAATCATCGAAATTGCGAGCCGGTGGGAGCTCGATCAGCGGAAAAAGGGATCGCACAAAGGTAGAGGGTGCCGGATAGACCGTTGGAAAAAATGTATTGCGTGTAAAAAGACCGGGTGTTCCCGCGGGTCGGACAATTTCCATTTCCGGGCGCGAACAGATTTCGCTCGAAAAATAATCGTGCGCGCGATAGTTCGCACGGGAAGATAGAAAGATAGCGAAACAAGTGCAGAGAGAGAGAGAGAGATAGAGAGAGGAAGATGGAGGATCCTTTTGGCTCTCCTCGCTCCTTTGTCTTGCGGAAAGAATTTAATACCGGCGGTATTAGCATAAAGAAACGAAGGGAAGAGGAACGAGGCCGAGCCCAGCGCGAGGCATTAACGGCGCGAGCAACAATTAGTCGCGGATCCTTGTACAGCTCCTCCCCCGACTCTAATTATTCTCATAACTCGATACCGGTGATAACGGTGAGCCTCACCTTGCCTGTTTCCCACCTGCGAGCTAGGTTCTTTGTCTCCTCGAATCAGGCATCGAAATAAACAGTTACTTTCGCGTGTCCGCGAATATGATATACACGAATACTTCGAGCGTGCCGGAAGTTATATATTATTTATCACGAGACTGCGTCACTTTGATGCATTTAAAATCTTTATTGCGCAGAAAGATCCGCAGTCTAATTATCTGCCTCTCGGCTTTGACGAGGACTCCCCTTTTCGCTCTTATACAATTTTATATAACCAGGCTGCGGATCTTTCCGCAAAGTAAAAATTGTCTGTGTCAACTGCAAGGCACAGCAGCAGTCTTAGGAATCTTTTTTTTTTCTTCAACAATTTTAATTGAAAATTTCATAACGACGTTCCAACTCTTTTCATCTTTCTACTTTATTTAATTTCTCCCGCACGTTTTTCTCGTAAATGCATAAACTTCGCAGTCTGCGTCTTGTGATTTTTCATTTAATCGATTGAACTTGTCTTGTTCTATTATCGGAAGTTGCAACGAGATACTTTTTGAAATTTTTCTACGGGTTAGGTGCGAGACAGAGCGTATTAAAACGTTCCAAGAGCTTTCAATCTATGCTTAAAATCGGACCCGTTAAGAATTGCAAGCACTCGCCGCCGGATCGAATCGCGTCGCAAACCACGCTCCTCTTCGCGCGTTTTTGCGTATTAAAACCGCTTCGAACGTCTCCGCTGGCGCGTGTAATTCGTTCGACGCGATTCGCGATGCTTGGACAGCTGAGTCGTGATTGGTGATCCCGATTGTCCGGTTTTTTTTCTGCTCCACGTCCGGGACGATTGCGGAATAATATTTGTTGTCGAGCGAACCGACACCGACCCTGTTGCGAAAAGGCGCTGAAAAAATCCTTATACTTCTTTATCGAGGACACAACATTCTATCCAAGAGGACTCTACGCGAAAAGATACGTCTAAAGTGTAGAATAATATTTTGCTGGGCGAGGCTTCGTTTCCCAGAGAAACGGAGTTGAACGTCTGGGAACCGTGAATTGGTTTTCGTCAAGTAGAAACAGCGAGCCATGATCTGACACGCCTTTGAACTTTCGAAATCGATTATCCCGGAAACGAAGCCTTGCACAGAGAAATATTATTCCACCTTCTTTTCGACTCAGTTCTTCATCCAGAATCAGACTGTGTGCAAATCAATTTTTGATTTCCAAGGATTGATGCGGTGTCGTATCTGCTGTTACAATGTAATGCGTAATAGGTATACTCTACGATACAATAAAGTTTAGTTTAGAGTCACCCATATTTCAGCAGGCTGTGTCTCTTAATTAAAAAAAGATTTGGCAAAGATTGCTTAAACAAACGGTGTCATCCGTTTCCAAGGTGTTATTGCGGATGCATTTTTGATGAGCAAGAGTTTCCAGGCTTCCCTGTCGAAGACTCGCAATTATTAATCCCCTCGCTCTGACCTGCTCGTAACAAAAGTGACTTTTTGCCGTCGTACCAAGAGGCAGAGAGAGAAAGACAAGCTTGTCGAAAATCAATAGTCTCGTGTCCTGACTGCGGATCTTTATGCAAATGAATGTTTCTAGGCGTCCATTAATACAACCAGCATCTACATAGAAGCTTACTACCTCGCTAAACGTTATGGTTATGTTTCGAATATTAAATCCTTGTTTAACCCTGTTCCAATTTTTATTTCGCCGGCAGACAGAGTACTAATTTATTCATTGCCTCGCCACTCCGGGACTTGTTCACGCAAACATAAATCCTCGGAGTTGAATTCGCAAAAACTGACGTCGGAGAAAAATTAGGGCTGCTCTATCCAGGCTCCAACTAATAACAAAAAAATTTATCGCCCTCGTATCGTGGCTTGTCCCCGTGAGAAATGCGAGTTTTCTTTTCGGTGCTTCGTGCACAGAGGATATTTATGAAGAAGCGTGAGAAATAATTTTCTGTATTCCTTCGAAAGAGAACAGGAGTCAGTTATAAAATATCGTCCAGTGATCATTTTAATGAACTGCATGAAATATTATAATTAGTGAGGACATTCAAAGAATTTAAATATATTGTTCTCAACTGAGAACAATCACATATTTTATATTTCACCCTCATATTTTTGTCTACTCGCATACATAACTTCTACCTTATACACCTACTATAATAGTAAATTACCGTCTGTTATAAAGATAGAAATTACAATTTTTAGAGGAATTAACCAGGTTCATTCTTTACCTTTGTCTGCAACTCTCCAATTAATAATCCAGTCGGGGACTACAGTGGGTGCACAAAGTATTCGTACACCATTTAAAAACTAATAACTTTTTTATAATTGTACCAACGGACCTGGTTCTTTTGTAATCAATTAGAAGCATTGGTTTACGAAATGATATGCTAAAAATATTGTCAAAAAGTATAATTTACAAGGTTACATGTAAAAATAAAAAAGTCATTTGTTAAAACTTTTTTATATATGTTTGGCTTTAAATATATTGTATGTTTTGTAGGTACGCATGTTACGATTATAAAACAGTTATTAGCTTTTAAAAGGTGTACGAATACTTTGTACAGCGATCGTACATATTTTCCTCCGGCAGTCTACAGAGATACAGAGTGATTAGGTTTTTGTTCCCCGCGTTCCATAAATAGAGAAAACTCGCATTATGCGCGGCACGACCTGATACGTAAAATGAAATCTTTCAGAGCGAAAGGGCTTCGAATCACGCGCGTGGAATCGCATTCTTCGCCGGGTATAGTTCTTCCGAATATAGTTGGGGATCCGGTTCCCCGGTACGTAGGCACAAGTTCAATCCACGATCCAACCAACGCATGTTCCACCGCGTTGCTCGCACGGAGGCGTCTAACGACCCGCGGTTTCATACGCGGGGGAACCAAACCGTGCTGGAACGTCCTGGAACACGCATCGCCGCGAGCACCGTGCGAATTTTATGCACTGCCTCCACGGGAAAAAATTGCAGCACCGAGACGGAGCCAGTCGAACAATTTCCGAAACCTCTACCCGCCGCGCACCACCATTTTCATTACATTTTTTAGAGCTGCTCTGATGTACCATCTTCTGCAAAAATTATTTCACCGAATTAGGCGAGTCTCGACCCTTCGCACTCCGAACTATTTTCATCGCGAAACTCGGATATTTCTTCTGACTTGGAATATTGTTCACGATTTACTTCCTTTTGCGTATATGAAAATATGAAAAAAACATTTCAATGATGTATATCATTTTCAGCTTCGTCGTATTTTCGAAGAATAGAAGTTTGTGACTCACAATCGTCGAAGACAATTTTGATTTGACACAAAGGATCCGCGGTCTATTCATTACTCGAATCTCTCTCGTCTCATATCATGGTCCCGGCACAAAAAAAGAAATGAAAATCCAACCATAAAACACTTGGAAATTCTCGAATTAAATGGCTCACTCAACGTGCGGGAAAAACCTGCATAAACTCTGTAGACGGAGGGAGAGTCGTATAATCGTGGAGTTAACTCGTTCAGGTTGAACACGCGGAGAAGGTCCCTTATCACTTGTGCGACTTGCGGTTCTCCCTCTCTCTCTCTCTCTCTCTCCTGGAATTTCACAGTGTCGGAATAAAAATCCCGTGTCCCGTGTCACGCAGATGTCGCGCGAGGGCCGCGGGTCCCGCATATGAATTGCAAAAACGCGCGTCCTTTTTCGCAATATCCCCGGCGCGTCTCGACGCTCGTCGATTCGTCGACGAGCTCGTTAAATAGCCGCGAAAGCGATCAATCAAAATCGGCGCGGCGCTGCGCGTCGGGGTTGGTTAAGCGTCCCACGATGGAAGCATCAATCACGTCGAAAGGAAATTCGTCCCTCATCTCGCTCATTCTCTCTCCCTCTCTTCTATCTATTGTTGCATACGGGCTGCATGCAGCTGCATGTGCATGCGCGAGACGCTGCCGCGTTAAAGCGTCGCGTCACGTTGTCCCCGGTAAATCGCGTCCGACGAATAAATACACGGAATTTATTAGATTCCTTTTCCTCTCTATTTTATTCTACGTCGTCCCATCTCTCCGGGTCTCTCTTGCTAGGTTTTTCCCGTCGTTCTACTCCGCTGTTTCCACGCGGCCAGAGAAAATCGGATTCGCGGACGGCCGCGTTATTGGATTCGTTAGACGGGATTCGCGGCGACGCGGCGTGTCTCGCGACGTAAAAAGTTTATGAGAAAAATCCGGCGTGCCCGGGATTACCCGATCCACCACCGCGAGAATGAATTTCCGGGCTGTGCTATGCACCCCAGCATATCGCTGCTCTGCCGATTCGCGGACTTGCGAACCGTTTATCCGATGAGGGAAGAACGTTCAGCGCGCTGGCCATGCTCTGGGCACAGGACAAGTGAGATTTTGCAGCGGGAATGAAATTTCGTGGCGCTGCGGTACGGGCACAATGATGTGTGCAAAAGTTGAGGATAATGTGCGGTTCGTTTCGTTTGCTGAACATTTGCAGTTACGAGGAAGTGTGTATTACTGCCCTCTTGCTAGCAGGCGAGTTAACGTTACGTGGAATGATCATTATTGAATCTAGCTTGTTACAAAAATTAGTATATGATACTGACTGACGTCTGAAGAGTTTGCAAGAAGTTTTTTGTCCGTACATCATCTAGTTCTTTTGTAATAAATTCTTAAATATGGCATATCTTTCGTCTGACTCGCATCGTTTTGCAGCCATTTTACCGTGCCAGTCGGAGCTATGTGGAATGAGCACCATTGAATGAGTCATGTTGCAAAAATTTGATAACAATACTGAATTATGCCCTAATGTATTCCAAAAAGTTTTTTATCTGCATCTCACCTAGTTTTGCTGTAATAAATTCTCGAAGATTCCCCATTTTTCGAGTGATTGTTTTACAGCTCTCCATAGCCATGTTCGTCTGTCACCGTTCAAAAAACCGAATCAAATTCGCCATCGAATTTCACCGACTTGTAAAGCCTCGAGGACAACGTAAAGCCCCGTTCCCATTGCGCGGTTCCGTTCGAAACCAGCAAAAACCCCAAGTTCCGACTTACCCGGCGGAAGTAGGTTGGCCAGAGGGCCGATTCCGTCGTTCCACGGGAAAAATTCATCCGTAATTCCCTGACATTAGCCGGGACGGAGGGGTTGGAGGGATTCCTGTACGAGAAGAATACGTGCTCGAAAACGCGGTCAACTCGCCGACAAGCCGGTTAGAAATGTACCGGAAACAGCGATTCGCGTTCGCGCTCGTAAAGACCGGCCCGCGGTCGAGTTCTTAAATAACAAGCGGACGCCCGGCAGAAATTATGCTTCTGTGTTCCACCCACACGGGTACACGCGCACCACCCCACCCGAGGAACATCCTAACAGGAAATCCGGTGTCACTCACGAGCCATAACGTCGATAGTTCTATGGCATTTCGCTGCAGCGTCGCCCAAAGGCGAGAGTTCACCATTTTGTATAAATAGCGTGGACGTCGACGTTTGAGCCATGACGCTCGGGAAATAATTATGCAGGCCGTGGCACGGAAACAGGACCGTGTAAATACCATCTCAAAGAACCACTTTTTAATCCCAGGCGGGTAAGCGATTTTCGAAAAATCAGAATCGTCTCAAAATTACAGGACAAAGTCTATTGACCCTCTGCAGACGACAGTGTGCGTCCTTGGGAAAAATAAATTATTTAAATCGTTGAGAATTTTTTAATATATGTTATTAATAGACCGCGGATGTTTGTGCAAGTACATATTTTTATAAAAAATGGGTGGACAAGTGTAACCTAGACAGAAAATGTCATGATTAGATGATTTCAAAAATATATTTTTTCTCACGTAAGAAACAACAACAATGTTCGTTTCTCTGCCAGTAAATAATGAGCGACACAGATTCAAGGTCTTTTTAGACCTTTTTCAGATACATCGGTATTTTTAATTAGCCCGCTCGTTTCCATGCACATGGAAGTTATTTCTAGTTGCATTCATAATGGATTGTTAGAAGGTTTAACTTGGATATAGACTCCATGAGTCAAGGGTTTGGTGAATTCCTATTTGAGAGCGCCATCCTGTGTACAAGCTTTGTGCAGCGAGAGTGACGACAGATAATGCCGAGATATTATTTAGAGCCCGGTGGAGGCGGGCGAACTTTGTCGCCAGCTTCAGCTACGCGCTGAATTATACAGGCTGTTTCCTTAAAGATACATGATCGCGCGCGGACGAACGTCGCCGGAGAATGTGGAATGAAATTTGTTTTTTTATTACGGCCCGTTATCGGGAAAATTGCGTTTTAAAAGTTTAAAAGCTCCGACGATGCTTCTTCTAAGGAGAACAGGTGTGGAATGAACAGACAGGTTCAAATCGTGACTGATTCAGCTCGTGAATTGCTGTTTCGTTGAAGCACCGTTCCGGCAGAATATTTAAGAGATATTTGCTTTAACGAGCAAGACTGTGTACGATGTAAAATGAAATTGCAGAAAGACAGTGAGACGCAACTTTATTGCTAATTCTTTTTTAAAGTCTCCTCCATAATTTCCGCTCCGTGAATTTGCGTTTTATTCAACCGGAGTTCCAAAAGAATATTTCAGCCTCGTTTAAGACAGACATCTACTTTGAACAGCAAAACTGGGCGCGATGAAAGAAAATTCAAGACGGAATTTTGAAGCAAATCATTTTCTGCTTTATTCTTCATTATATTCTAAACGAATATATGTGAACGTCGACGAAAATTAGAATTCGACGAGTTAATTTTAAGAAACCGAACTTAAATGAATATTATATTCGCGTCCAATGTCTTCCTGCTGTTGCATTTGCATTATTTAAGGCTAACAATATATTCGAAAGAAGAGCGAGAAAGAATTTTCCAACGTCGTCCCTGTAATTTTTGCATACAGCGAACTTGGCGAACTTGTGTATTATTAAATTAAGGTTCTAAAAGAATATACGAACGTTGTATTAGAGACAGCTACCTACTGTGCAGAGCAAGACCGTGTCTGATAAAATAAAATTGAAGAAAGATTGAGAAAGGACGTTATCGCTAACTAGTTTCCAAAGTCCCGTCCATAATTTTCAATTTAACAAAATGAACCCCACTTATCTGCGATCGTCGTTTGAACGCGTCGAACTTTAAGATAGCGTCCGGGAGGTATAGGAAAAATAATCAGTGGCAAAGGTTCTCGAGTCCTCGGTCACTTGGCTCCTAACGACGGCAATAATTCGAACACCGAATCGAGAGTGGAACCGCGGGAGAAAAAGTGTGTAAGGGAGAAAGAGAGAGAGAGAGAAGCCATGGATCTAGTTGAAATTCGTAATCAAGAAATTCGAAAAGCCACTTTCGCCGAGAGTGAACCGTCCGTAGAGAAGACACGTAGAGCGCTAGAAACCGGAAGAGCGGTTGGGGGCCGGGTGGAGAAAAGAGAAGAGAAGAAAACAGCTAGCGGAGGCACACGGGTGGTACTTTTCCCTCCTTCGCCATTATCTTTGCCAGTTCGTAGCAGGTGCATCGGGGCGGAAACAACGAGAGAGGGGTAGGAGAGGTGGAGGTGTGTGGGGACGGGGGACAAAGAAAAAGAGGAAACACGAACCAGCGGATAGTGGGGCGGGGAGGAAAGGGGGGGAACCCAGGCTACCCGCTGCTGCTTTACATTTTATTGCCTGCCGTGAATTCGACCGATTTACATAAAGAGACGAGAGCGAGCGCTGTCGCGCCTCGCGACGAACGAATTTCCGCGGTGTCGCGGAGTCGTAGAGTCCTTCGTAGGCTGTGAGAACACTCGGTGTACTATGGGAGCTCTCGACAGGTTCTGAGAGCCTTCCGTGGACTCTAGAAGCTCTCGATGCATTCTGGGAGCTCCCTCGAACAACTCTCGATGGAATCATGGGAACTCTCAACGAAAACTAAGAGTCCTCAATACATTCTGGGAACTCTCAATATAGATTCTGGGAGTTCTCAGTGAACTCTGGAAACTTTTAGTAGATTCTATGCACTCTCAGTGAACTCTGGGAGATCTCACTGGACCGCGGGACTGTAAATGTCTGTTTTGGTGGACTCTAAACGGCCTTGATAGTTTCCAGAACGGTGTTAATACGTTCTAGGCGGTCTTAATAGACTCTAGAATATCTTGATAGACTCTAAAAGGTGTTGAAGGACTGTAGAAAAATTTTGAAACATTCTGGGCGATCCTGATGTACTTTGGTACTCCTGATGGACTGCGCGAGGCTCGTGTAGGATCGACCATTGACCGATTGAACGGGGACCGCGGTTCGGCCGGCCTGACCGAAACTCGAAAACTGATCGAGTCCGCGGCCAAAGGCAATTTCGTTTCCCCTCGAATTCTATTAACTCCGCGGCGAGTTTCCTCCAGGACCCGTGGCCACAGGAGGTCGTAAAGAATCTACCGCCGCGCCGGTAGAAAATGAAAAAAGCAAACGGTGTGACGCAACCGGGTAGAACTTCGAAAAAGTCAACCGTCTGAGTGTGTATACATAGCCCCGGGAACGAGATTTCTCGATTCTCGTTGTTACCGTTCCGTAAATTGATTTAAAGAAATACGATAGATATTTTCGGGAGGTTTTCGTCGCGGGGCAATCAGCGGAATCGCGATTCCGCTTGATTAATCCGACCGGCGCGGCGACGACCCATCGAGAACGTGTTCCCACGTTCGTCAGCAGCGAACTCCGCGGAGAGAGCATATTCGCGGCCGAATTAAAGCGTCGCGCGCGGACGAACAGTCGACGCGTAACGAGAAACGAAATGTAATTGAAAGGAATGAATAATTAACCGGTTGATAGCCGGGCCGGCGCGGCGGTACGGTTTAAAATGGAATTTCGCGGCCGTTTTGTTACGTTGTTCCGGGGTGGAGCCCCATGCCCGAAACGTCGCCCGATGACGAATTGTTGGCCGCACGCGCATTGATTCCTGCCCACTCGCATAATTACTTTCATTCAACGGAGAATTTCGCGAAACCAATTACCAACGGGAAATGATTCGCCGCGAAAAACCGTCGAATAAATTTCCCCCTTACGAGCCGTCATTCGTTGGAAAAACGAGCTGTAACAGAAACGCTCTCCCGAAGTAGAAACGTCCAGCAGTGATCAGACGAGTCTTCTACGCTTCCAACGAATTTTCTCTCGGAAACGGAGCTCCGTAGGAGAAAATGTGAAAGCAGATTTTCGAATCAGTTTTTTCCATAGAATCGGTTCATCGTTGTTCAGTCGTGCCGGGGAGGACGGGGCACCCGGTACGGCGCGATTTTCCGCGGAACGCGCGGCAAACAGAGAGACTGGGACACAATGGTATATTCTGCTCCCGGGCCGGTGTATCGCTTTCGAATGTCAAGCGGGCTTTGTTTCCTCGGTTGATGTAGTGCCAGGCATTCCCCGTGCAACCCTGTTAATCTACCCGCGCATCTACGTCCCTCCTGTTGAAATGTGAGCACGCGTGCACACCGGTGTGCGATGCGGTGCCGCGTTGTGCACCGTCTACACGAACTTGACCTTAATTGGATGTGCAGGCCTATTGACCTAACCGAACGATGCTGCGCGTACGCTGATACGATTACCCGGGAGTTCCGATATACCCCACAGGAATCGTGTCCCGATTAACGGCGGGCCTCGAATAATTGCGGGGCATTACTTTCGGCGGACAACGGATCGATTCGCGAAACACTTCGGCCGTCTCTCTCTCTCCTGCATCATTGATCGTCCATTTCCATGCCGGTTTTAATCCTTCGACGACCCACGCGCGCTACCAGACCTCACCGATGCCCTATTTCGACCAAGGAGCTGTCGTTATTATCGGTCCGCGCTATTTTTAACCGGCTAACGTTTCCAATTTGCCGCAATTAAAAGTCTTTTGCAGCTGATGGAACACCGTTGTCGAGCCACTTTCCTCTTTTCATTCCATTATGGACCCCGGAATTGCTTTCGCAGCGAACAGTTCTCCCGGAACTGTGTCAATTCGGGGATCGAAATTTTTCCGGAATTTTTCGGGGATCGACGTTATATCGTACATGTAAAAGTGGAAGAAGAATTTTTTCTAGAAAGTAGCAGATTACAGTTAGGAGCAAAACCGATCACACACACTTTCAATCAGAATACCTTTTTTATGAATGGACCGAACGACTTCAATTTCCCTGTAAAAAATATGTTGGAAAAATGCATTTGGTCGGAATTCTGAAAAACAATAGTAAAAATTGATTTTTACGACTTTTTTAGCTGCGCCAATAACGGAAATTTAAAAGATGTGTTTGGTCAACTTGTATAAACGATGTACGCTCAGAAAATTTCATTGAAATTGGTTAATTGGTTTACGAGTTATAAACTCGTTTTATAACTCGTAAACCAATTAACCAAAATTTCAATGAAATTACAGAACGTGAACCAAACACATCTTTTAAATTTTCGTTATTGGCCCAGCTAAAAGAAGTCGTAAAAATCAATTTTTACTATTGTTTTCCACAATTACGACCAAATGCATTTTTTCAAGATATTTTTTGGACGTCATTTACTAAACTAATTCTTCTACATAGCCTTACAGAACTAGAAGAAGAATCTAGTAATACAGACCTAACTGTATTAATCTGTCCAAGAAATACAATTAAACATCTTCATCAAGTTTCCAGAAAGTCGTCGTGCACCCCGCGATCCCTGAAGTATCCGTTTCTATGTAACTTTCCCGGCGGAATAAGAAACATAAACGTGACGCGACCAGCCGACAACAACGACAACCGTAACGACGACAACGTTGGAGATCACTTTTCTTGGCGGAGAAACTTACTTGTCGAGCGCTTTCAGGTGAAGCAGCAGAGGCTGCTCGTCGACGACGTTGGTGGCGTCGCGACGCATCCGGTTACGATGATGTCTCAAGGCCGCGGTATCGTACGAAGCTGCCTCGTAGTACCCAATGTACGAGCTCCGAATGATGCCTGAAACATTGTTCCATTCGGTTATGGTTCTATCAAGCTCGTTCCATTAGCTAGAGGGAAATAGAAAATCGAATTGGAGCTGTTTATGCACTTTATAGTTCAGAGGACAGAGATGCTTGAAATTCAATAATGTTAGGTTGTAAAGAGAAAGAAATGAATGATTTAGACCTATCTTTTTAAAGTGTTATAACTAGGCATGGGATCAAGTTCAATATGTACTCACGAATCCGAATAAATTTTAATAACCAAGTGAACTGTAAGCGCTGATATCTTGGAAACTATGCGAGATAGAGAAAAACTGAATGCAATCAATCTCGTGGCACATTTTGTCAGCTCTAATTTTATTTAGAATGGTCTTATCGCTAGGACACATAGTTTCCGAGATATAAGCGGAAAAACGAAAAAGGGTTCCTTCTATATGCCCACCTGCATCCCGCTCACCTCCTAGGAGTGGGGACTTTTAGTATGTTTACCTCGCAAAAATCCTGCATTTCTTTCTTTACATTCTAATAAGTATCTTCCACAATTCGAACTGTATTTCAACTAGGCGTTGCTACTCTGTAACCTGGTCGAAGCCCCGAGTATCGTCGCGAGCAAGCGAAACGGGATTTACGACCCCGCGAAATTCGGTATACGGATTTGCGATGTTTCGGACGCTTCACGAATGCTCAAAGCATTGATGGGTAAAAAAGAAATTCTCTACGGACGGTCAAAATACTTGACAGAGAAAAAAGTCAAGTACCAAAAAAAGGCACGCGATTATTAGTCAATAAGACCCGGAACGATGACGCCGGGAGGAAGTACAGCAGTTATAAGTTTCCGTCGAGCATCTCGAGCCTCGTTAAAAGTCCCGATACGAGTCCGTATCAAATAATGAGGGTGGCCTGCACACGGCTGCATTGTCACGTCCCCTCAGGAAGCGTCGAATTACGAGGCTCGTTAACGGAAAGCTCTTCTTCTCTCTTTCTCTCTGTTTATGGTCTCGATAGAACGGATCGGGACAAAGAGAAACTGCTCCGAGCGATTTCGAGGTTCTTGCAAAATTCGGGGCCGCTGTGTGGGTGGGGACGGGAAACTTTCACTGTCGCCGCGGTGAACAAAGATGCGGAACTTCGATCGAGAGAATAGAGAACGGATACGTATTAGTGGGCTCCTGATCCGAGTGCTATCGAGACCAACAGGCACCCTGAACGATGCCATTATCGTCCGCCATAAGGAAACCGTAAGGAAACCATTAGAAAATATGTAGAGTCTCGCTGTACGCCTTTTAAAATGGTTACTGTGACACTTTTCCGTTTTAGCATGATTACATTGTTATTTTTATTCATTGTTTTCCGCACAGTTGCGACCAAATTATTCAAAGATTTGGCAAAGCTAGTTTTTAATAGCATGGTGTTATGCAATTAATGTATTCAATATTTGGTGTTTGCTTTGGTCATAACTATACATTTTGAAGTAACCGGTTAAACGGGTACATAGATTGAGTAAACACTGCGAACACTTCATGAATATACAAAGCAGTTTTTCAAGCCTCTGCACAAAATTCATACATTATTCCCTGATCCTCATTTGGCCAGGATTACCATACTTTCACTGATCTTCACACGTTCTTAAAATATTCACTTCGATATTTACGCGGCAGTGAAATGTGCACCCGCGACTGATATTAATACCGAATACGTCTAACGGAATTAGACTGGATAAATAACGTCAACTCCGGCCAAGCCTCATACATTATTCCCCGGACATGATTTCACTGAAATTACTTTTAGCGCGTTCTATAGTTCCCCAGAATCGTCGTTCTGGTATTTTAGTGGAGCTACTACAAGAAATAGATGCTAGATTATTTTAATACTGCCCGAGCAAACAGCGTAAGAAGTTGTAACACGGAACTTATGTTCGTGCCATGAAGATCTAGAGGAAATTACCTATGGGATCCGGGGACCTAAGACACCGCTGAAATTGCACAGATTTTTGTTCCACTGGCTTTGCTACTGTACTTGGGTATTATTTCAAGAAACTGGCAACAGGTGGAAATTCTCTTTCGTCTGAGCTCGTTTACCATTCCGTTGAAAATATTTCTAGTCTCACCAAAAGTTTTTGGTCTAAAACTATTTTCGAAAGATCGCTTGTTTTGCGAACCAAACATTGAAGCAATGAAACAAATGCATCGAAAGCAACGTCGCGATACTGCGACGAATTAGACCACGTTTGGCAGAGAATTAGTTCTTTAGTAAAAAGATCCATCGAAACTTCGCCGGGACAACAATAATAATCGACCGAAGAGTTAGCAGAACCGGAACGGGACGCCGCCGGAAAATCGGGTGAGGGGATGAGAGGGGAGAATAGGATAGGATAGGATAGGAGAGAGGGCTCGGTCGGCCGGCATCGTGTACTTACAATTAGAGTACCATTCGGGGTCGCGTTTCCATTGTTCCGCGGTAAGCACCGATCAAGAACAAAGGGTTCAAGCGGGACAAAGCCTCGAGTGTTGACTATTAAAGCACGCGCACCGATTCCAGCGTCGCGACGCCTCGTGATCGTCGTTCAACTTGCGGATTACGCAACGACGTCCGATATAATCTAATTACCGAGACTCGTTATCGACGCCTTGACTCCGCAGGGGACCTGCTCTTGGCTTCCAAACTAACACTTTGCCTGGGATTTCCCGTCGGAACTCGCGAAACTCGATCTGACGAACTATGCACGCTTCCTGTACGCTTTTAAACGCTTCTGCATGATTCTGCAAGCTTCCACGCGTCCCTTGCAAGCTTGGAAACGTTTCTACATATTTTTACACGCGAGCTTCTAAAAATTTCTCTTCTGCATTTCGCTTCTACAAACTTCTGAAAGCTTCCAAAACACTTATACACGTACCTACGGGTCTCTCCACGCTGCAACACGTATTCTAATTTAACAACGTCGTCGAGGTCCACGTCCTGCTCAATCGAGAAGCTCACAAAAGCTCCACTTTCGACTTATTTCACGCCATTTTCGTGAACGTACTATTAATTCCAGCCATTTTATGGAAACGACCGTGGAACGTGACCCTGCCCAATACGTCTGCGGAAAACGCGTCTCGCTTCTCTTTTTTCCGGGGGTTTTCTTCTGTATTCCGAAGTCTCCGGGACCCTTTGAAAGACCCTTCACAAGGGAGAAACGTACGAGCATAGGTTGGCGAATAAAGTTGGAAATGGTAGGGCACACACCGCACCGGTGCTGGTGCGGCGTCTCGTGTTCCCGTGCACGTTTCGCCCAGGTTTTATTGACGAGTTATGGTCCCGGCTTCGCAGAGTGAAATTATTGCGGGTTTGCTAGAGGCTAGCCGAGCACTGTCCTCGATTCGTATGATAGAGCTCCCTTTGCTAGAGTCACTTGACTCCGAGAGCCGGTCGCCGGTATATGAAAATCGATTTTCTAAGCAAATAAGGGCGAACGATCCTGTGGGCCGCGCTTTGATCCCTTGATCTATCATTTTTCCCGCGGCGGTACCTAACAACAGCTGGTTTTCATTTTCAATTTATTCTCAACGATTTTCAACAACGGCAAATACGAAACTGTGGTATAACCGAAAAGGTGTGATTCCACATGGAAAAAATAATGAATTCCGTCTAAAAATCTGCGGGTTGCTTGCGAGCACCGAACCAAGAGTGCCCACAATCACCAATTCCAGCGAAAGGAAGGGATCGCTAAGTCAACAACCTCACGCGTCGTCGTCGGGGCCTCGCCTCAAGGTCTCCGTGAAAGATTCGCCTCGAGTAGTTTCGTCAGACCGGGAAGAGATCGTTAATGAACCTCGTCGACCAAGCGAGAGATAACGGTGCCGTTCGGTTTACGTGGGAATTCCAGTGAATACCTGTGAAATCTCGGGGATGACTCACCTGTGTGAGGTGGCGCGGGATGGAGAGGTGAGGCATGGGCGGCGATCGAGAGGCAGCCCAGCGTCAGAAAGATCATCAGGGTCTTGGAGATCGAGAAAGAAGAAGAAGACGTCGATCGTCCGTTGGAGCGGGGCATTCTCGTGGCCCCCGGAGCCAGTCTGCTCCGGCTCCGGCTCCGAGCTCTTCTCCTCCTCTCGCCCTCCTCCTCCTCCCCTTCCCCTTCTTCGCCGATGGCCAGGGCCGTAGCAGGCATCGGCGCGAGGTCCTCCGGCCCAGCAACAACTAATGGCGCTATCTGCCTTTCGTCGTACAGCCGACCACCGCGCATTGCGAGTCACCCGCCAGGCTCATCTCTCTTCCTCTCTCCTCCTCTCTCCTCCCTCGATCCCTCCCTCCTCTCCTTCTTCTCCTCTGCTCTCCGCCTCCACCTCTTCCTCCTCCTCCTCTTCCAGCTCCTCCAGGGAACACGGTTCCGCCACGTCCTCTCTTTCTCTTCTTTCTCCTCCGTAGGTCGCTCAACCTTTCGACCCTACCCCACCGCCGTAGCCTTTTTTTCTTTCACCCGGTCCTACTCTCTGGCTGGCCGCCTCACCTTCGACGATCGGCCACCTCTTCTTCGTCCTCCACGATCGATTCTCCTGCGACCCGTTCCCCACGCCCTCTCTTCTTCTTCTCCTTCTTCTTCTTTTTCGATGACGACTACCACCGACTCCTGCAAGCAAGAACGGGCCTGGATTAATTTACGAATGGGTCGCCCCCCTTCTTTGCTGGTTCCCCCGGGCTTTAGGATGATGGGAGTTCGGAAATGGTCTCACAGGAGCAATCTGTGAAAAGGACCAGTTGTGGGCTCATAGATTAATACGATGCTGGGATCGACAGGTTGATGTAATATGTTAGTCGTCGTATCATTTCTTATTGACAGAAATTATGTTAATGTTACTGCGAAGAATCAGACATTTCGTGTGCAACAACCCAATTCATCTCCTTCTGTTAGCCTACTAGTCTCTGTCGTAACGGTGGAATAATCATGGAAACTACAATCTATGCCATAAACGCTCAAAATCCTGCTCGCCGCGTCGAAAAGTCGCGGCGGCATCGGCACCCCCGCCATTGTGTTTCGGGATTCGTCGAGCCTAGCCGGTGTCTGCTCGTTCCACGATCGTCTGGCGGATTCACCGGCCACCCGGTGCATGGGCTCGTCCCCGAATGCAGTATTTTGTAGCTCGGGGGGCCGGTGAGCGCTGCAAGCTTTGTCTCGAATTTTTCATTGGCGCGCGTCGCAGCGCGAAACGCGGCGCGGAGGGTTAAACAGCGACAAACGTTCTGGCAACAACGGGCCGGGTCGTTAAAACCGTTTCCGCGGATCCGGCGAATTGTCGGTAAAAAAAAACAAATAGAAAAGAGAGAAAGAGAGAGAGAGGGAGGAGAGAGAGAACAGGAAGAACGGAGGACACACAGGCGATACCCGTGAAAGCGTAATGACGCCGTGACACGCCGAACGTTCTGGTACGGCGGGTAAACTTCCGTCGAAAACCGATATCGAGGCCCCGCTGTGCTCCCAAATCGGAATTTGGCCGGTTAGAATCGCTATAAATAAATTTTTTAACAGTCCGAAAGAGGTGTCGCTGAGAATTCTCTTCAGCCTCCGCGTTTAACTAGTCTGCAGGTGTACGTGCGAAATAAAAATGTTTCAGGCTAATTATAAATTTTTATTCTCGATCCATGATACTCGAAAATATCTGAATAATTTAAAAATAAGTAAATTGTGAGAATTGAAGGAAGAAGGTCGCTCGAACAGCGGACTCAAAATTTGTGCCTTTCTCCTATAAATTATGACGTATTTGTATTGTATGTGATCCAGTAGATTTATACCCGGGGCGGCTGCAGATCGAAGTTTCGATCCTGTAGGATCAATCGTTTAGGAGCTATGCTTGCTTAAAGTTGAGCAATCTGCAGTGTTTTTGACAGGTAAGAGCGCCGCCATATTGGTTTGTAGTGATGGCCGCGAGCAGCTTACCGAGCAGAACCGCCGGTCCTCGGTAAGCGGCGCGCGACCGTCACTACCAATATGGCGGCGCCCTTACCTGTCAAAAAGACTGCAGATTGCTCAACTTCAAGCAAGCATACCTCCTAAACGATTGATCCTACAGGATCGAAACTTCGATCTGCAGCCGCCCCGGGTACAAATCTACTGGATTACATACCAGATACATCATAATTTATAGGAGAAAGGCACAAATTTCGGGTCCGGTAAAGTAAAGAGGAACCAATGGCTGCACTAATGGCGCCTCGTTCTCCATGAAAATTAATTACACAGGCTTGAACGTTTGTAATGTCATTATAAAAATACTGTTCTCCTCGGCAGGGTCTGTAGGGTCCCTTTAAAAATCGCGAAACGCAGTCAAGAAGTTAAACACACGGTGTCCACGTGTGAAGAACAGTTTCGAGGAGAAATTCGCGACGATTTTTGCAGCGAAGTGCACACGCAGCGACGTCGCCACGTAGGTAGATGCACGTAACGGTTCAGCTCGACGGAAAATTGTCCGAGCACAGGTCCGCGTTCATCGTCATCACCATTATCATCATCATGAGGATGATGATCATCATCATGATTATAATCATGATGATCCTACGAGTGGAGAGAGAGAGAAGTGCCTTTCCGCGTTTTCTGCGGCTTCGGCTTGTTTCCCGAGCGGATCACGTAGCATGGCCGACGAATCCGTGAGCTCTCTCGGAATTCCAGTCAGTCGAAATAGCAAACAGCGAATGGAGATCCGGTTCTGCGGCTTTTCTGCTTCCATATTCCCTAATTGACCTCGGATGCCAGCTGCAGGAGCCGCGCGGAGCAGCTCTCCGGCCCTTGAGTCTCCGGCCGCGGTTCCACCGCCTAGTTTTTCCTATTTATTCGCGTTCATACTGTTTGTTCCCTTTTTCAGCCGGTTCGGTTATCGACCGGAGACGATTTTCCGCCTCGTCTACCAGAGGAAAATCCTCGCGGTCGCACAGACGACTTCGCAAATCTCGATGCTCGCAAAAATGCACACCGGTCGGACGCGATCGAAATATCTTCCTGGCCACCAACTGGCCAACGAAATTAGCAGATCGTTCTCCTCCACCACTGATTCTACAAAATTGATTTTTCAAGACGCACTTTCAACTTTGAGAATTTTTCAAAGAAAGCTACAATATTCAATCAAATCAAATCGAATCAAAATAATTTTTCGAACGACACAAACATCGAGACATTGAAGAGTGACTCTAAGAATACTCTGCCAATCTTCTAGCTTCTTGCATTAATGTAAAAATTCGTTTACAGATATGGACGAGTATAGAATTCCATCTCCAATTTTCGGCAAACTAAAATTACGCACAAGCACTTCGCGCACAATAAAAATGATTTTGATCACAGTTGCATTGCGAAAACTCGCGAGATATGTAGAACATGTCGAGTGCAGCAGAGTTGTCCCGTCGTTTCAAAGAGATAGTCGAACAAAAAGAATTCAACCGCGTTGCCCAACGGCGGTTTACGTTCGTTTAGGCTCGCGACGCTAAAAGACACTTTCGATTGGCACGGCACGGACGGTGAGGCAATATCATAGTTAGAAGGCTCGTGGATTTCGCGCGGGATCTCGCCGATTTTTCGCCGGTCCGACCGCACGAGTGTCTATCGCTCGAATATTTCGAAAAATTGTACGGGCACAGAGGAGGATCGAAGCGGAACGGAGCGGAATGGAGAGGAAAGGGTTGCAAATTGCTCGTTTCGGTTACATGGCCGGCGCTGAATGGCGACAGTGCAGCCTGCCGACGGAAAAAAGCGAAAATCAACCCGTTGTACCCGACACGGTGATCCACAGCCTCGTTTCAGAACAGTTTAACTCTTACGTCAATACTACAAATTTTCTACAACGTTCATCGATATGTACGCCTCGCGAAACACCTCATAATTTTTTATTCAATGTTAAGTGGTTCACTCTTGTACCACAGAAAGTGTATACAGTCAAACCTGTTGTTCAGCGGTCTTTTTTTTATGCGATTTTTTTTATGCGGTATATGAATATCAGATCAGGTCAGCAGGATATCTCGGAAGACGTTGTATGTATGGAGGTCAACACTCTTATATTCAGAATGTGATACTCTATCGATCTATGGTATAAAAAATAGGACATTCAATTTTAAAAAATCAAGGTGACCTTGAAATGTCCTCCACCACTCCACCCACAAGAAAACAATTAATACATACTACGTATAATGTAGCCCTTCATACCAAACAACTTTTGTAGGAACACTTTTTTGATAACGAATGCTGATCTCATTTCAGGAGGACACCCTGTATATGTATTGAATAATGTACAATTTGAAAATTTTTCCATATTTAAAATGAGAAATTAAAATTTTTTAAAATGTTTCCATGTGTAATTTAATTATATATATATATAATTATATATATATATATATAATTATATATAAATATATATATATATTTTGTTTGGAAAGCACTTTCTCGCTATTTCGTAAAGCTTTGACATATTTTCTAGGTGAGACTTTTTTTATGCGGTCCCTCTGCACCGCATAAACAAATCTTTTCTTTAATATGTTGCGAAAAATTATTTGTTATAGCTATGCATGAAGTTTGTGAATATTTTTTTCTGCGGTTTTTTTTCTGCGGCCCCTATCTACCACACAAAAACAGGTTTTTTCAATTTTTCTTTCATTTGGACGTTAATCTAAAATCTGACGTTTTGCAGCGCTGGTGGACGTTTTCGAGCTCCATTCGCAAATTAGACTGTTTGATGTTTTCTTCAAAAGGGATTAGATTCGTTCTAAAGGCGATCGCACACGACGTGTCAATCGAATGTTATTAGCTGTATCGTTCTAAATGACCAACGCAACGGCACCTCGAGCGATAATAACGCAAGAGTTTTCCCGGGTGATTGCGAGCTCTTTTTGCCTCCTCTTCCCCGCGCTCGCGCTCTCTCGCGGACAGAGAAGTTAATTTTCCACGGAGCAGAATTAATCCGAGCCGCGGCGCGGCGCAGGGAAACGTTTCTCATTATTCGAAACACTCGGCGGCCGATTCTCCTCTTTCTGGACGGAGCCCCGTTCCGCGCGGTCGGAGCTGCTAAATTAACCGATTCCATGGGAAAAACCGGGTCGACTGTCTCGTGACCGCGGGAGGATATATCGAACAGCCGGTAACGGTATCGATGTGTGTTGCATGCGATCCCAGGGAAGAATTCGTGTCGACGCGTTAGCGTGTTTATCATTCTAGACGATGGGAACGAGCGAAAGCGCCGGGGAAAATTTTCTGCAATACTTTATACGCTACACAGACACCTCGAAGATCGATAAATGATTAATCAAAATATATTCAAACAATACAATATTATTCTCTTCGGGAGAGTTTGCAAATTCTAGAAAAATTTGCAACAGCGAGAACATTAATGCGAATATTCATTCTTAAATCTGGAAAAGCAATTCCCATGTTCCCATAAAGAACACAGAGAAAGACCGCGTAAAGAAAATTCCTTTTGCAACTTTTTATCCGTGTCCCTCCCATTGATATTCTTCGCGAAGAAGATAATTTTCTATTTTGTACCCGGACCTCCTTGGAATTGCAGATGCATCTGCAGTCGTCCAGCCACAGTGACCACCGGAACTGTACTAGCATTTTTATGCAACGTTTTTACAGCTAATTAAAGCGAACCTCCGAGTCGACGAAATTCAACGGCCAAGAACTTCGCGTCGATTAAACATAATTGTTGAAAGAATAGCAATTAGAACCTTGATGCTCGCGCACGAACGCAGCTTCTATGCAACTTCTGAAAACAATTCGATTCGCTGTAACTGTACGTCAAATGGTCCGAATGCTTAAAAAAAAGAACGTAATCCGGAACCATTGAACCGAATAGAGCAGCTTCGCCCTTACTGTTTTTATCTAATTACAGTAATACCCGCTTAATTGCACGGGCCGGGTCTCCGTCGCGGCAGTTATCGAGGGAGGTAAGCGTTTCGAGAATAGCGTCGGCCGTTTTGCCGAATGCATCCAAGACTAGAGCGAGAAACATTAAGCGCGAAATGGAAAGGCCGGCTCTAGCAACTCCGGGAATTGCCGGGGTAAACTCTGCGCTAGTAAAACCGACAAAAATGTGTCGGTTCAGCTGGAAGTACCGTGCGTCCCGTGGTGTATCCCAAAAAGAAATTTGCACGAGCAGAGAAATGTCTTTAAAAACAATCATAAAGTCGGAAATTAGGAACATAAACAGTTTCAATGAATAACTGGAATCATCGGGATGATCGAGAGGGTGGTTATGGTGCTCGGATCGACGACTGCGAGGCCGCAATTAGGCCGCGATCAAGGAAACAAACAGGAAGCAGGGAAGAAAACCAGATGACCGTGTAACCGGCGCGGGCCAGCCGGCTTTCCGTTTCTCCTCGAATCTCGGCGCAAGCCCAGCCTACCGTGCGATCGTAATGTTCCGAAGGAATTGCTTTTTATTCGTCGGCGTTGCGTCTCGTGTTTGCGGAATCCTGAGCGATAAAATTCGAATGGAGACGAGGCGAGGCGACACGTCTTTCCGTCGGCAATTTGAGAAATTGTGTTGCGCGAGACGGCCGACAATCCACGAATGATAATCGTCCCACGTACAACCGCGGCGATACGCCTCTCCGTGTCCTCTTTTCCCGAGGCTCGCGGTGCACGCCTCCGCGTCAAAGAACAATGGAGCGACGAGCAGGATGCGCGGCGCGACGCGACACGAAACACGCGAGCCGAGAGCCGACCGCCTCGCTACCAAATATTTCATACTGTTCGCGGTCGAAAGGCCACCGGGAAACTACGCGGGAAATTCTTAACACACTTTGATAAGTGCGCAAACAACGCCAATACATTTTAATTGTAGACTGCACGCGCCGTGCTCCGAGCTACACGTGACTACCGGCACGATTAGAAACGCGAATATTTATTCCAACCCTCCGGACGTTCATCTGACAGATACATATAAGATTCTAAATATTTTTTGACAGAAACTTTCTGTGATAAATGTCACGATCATTTTAAAAACCGATTAAGTTCGTAATTGTTCCCCCTTCCTTATCTTACAAATTAAACAACGTCTTGGGACGAAACAAATCATCCTTCTGAAAAGCCTACGGGCTTCCAATAATAATTAAACTAAAATACAGCCGAAAATGTGTACCGGGTGGCCAGGAAGTATAATCGAATGTTAAAACACGTTGGGGCGTAACGACTTCGACTCCCTCGGCGAAAGGGTTGAAGGGTTCCCGAGGGAGCGAAGAAACGGGAGAAAAGAGGATTCTCGTGGCAAGAAACGGGAGAGCCGAGAGAGAAGAAAGACAGAGGGAAGAGCGAGAGTCAAAGGGATCGCGACGGTTATCTGTGTGGGAAATTGCGAAAGTTGGGAGCGAGAGTTTAATTGTCGTTTAACGGGAAAAGCGAGCGTTAAACGCGAGCGGTCGGATATCGGGTCGGAGCGCGTGTAACGAGCGTTGCATAAGGATGCTTATCTGCGTGAAAGTTACATTATAATAAAAAAAATAACTGCCTCGGTGCTCTACGGCGCTGTTCTCTCTCTCTCTCTCTCTCTCTCTCTCGCTCGCTCCACTACTCTCTTTCTCTCTGTGAGAAGCTGCGGCCTTAAGGAACTCTCCGCGGCGGCCTCAAGAAGCAGCTTCAAGACTCATTAGCGTTATCAGACGATGAACTTTCCGCCGGAACCGTGTAATTGCCGACAGCGCTGGTGTCCGGTCGGAATCGCAAAAAGCTGGACGAAATTCATATCTCTCTGTTAATAATGCGTTCTCGATCCCCGGACCGCCTATTTTTATCCGATATACAAAATTGCCGGCGTTGCACACTATTCCGAATGGCCATTCGAGGTGGCAAAAATGCAATAACGCGGTAGAAATACTCTAATCAAGATGATTTAATTCTTTAATTATTAATTATTTCTGTGAAATTTTGAAAGGTTGTCAGTGCCTAATAAACTTACAGAACGTAACAATATTAAGGTCAGCTTACTTCTTCTAGTTCTGCAGTGCTGTGAATAATTATAAACTCCACCATATTTTTATGTTTTTCATAGTACTGAAACAAAAAAATTGACGGAACCCTTTACGCATTTTTATATTCTAATACAAAACAAAAGTGAGCAAACAAAAAATAATAGTTTTGTTCCTCAGAAATCTGGAAAAAAATGGCATTTGTTCTTAAAATTGTGGTTCAAGCTGTGAACAAGTGTAGACTCATTATTAATTTTAATATCTTTCATTTACTATTTAGTATATTTTCCTCTTTATTTTTTATTACATGAGCCGTTCATGTATTATAAGAGCCGAGCCGATTTTATTCTTTTTTTAAGTTCGACAACACTTTCTATTGGTGGCTTATCCTGATCACAAACTTCCCTACGAAAAATACAGGAAATAAGTGTGAGTTTATAATTATTCACAGCACTGTATGAGAAGTAACTAACAGCATTGCCATTAAACCGTAATCAGTATTTAGTAGAATTCCGATTCAGCCCACCATCATACGGTACAGTAAACATTCCCAAAGAAGAATATATGAATGTTATATCCATTCTCTCTTTTTCCAAATAAAATGGCCATTCTGTGTTCGTTGGTCAGGCAAACTTGCACAATTTTTTACTTTGCATATAGACCAACAAGTCTAGTGGTAGAAAAATGGATAGGACACAAAGAAAATAAATTGAAACAGGATCGAATGAAAGTGCAACAGAAAGTGCATTGTATTCAAAGACCGTTCCCTTTGTTTACGGGATTTCTTATGGCGAAAGGGTGTCGCGGCAGTGAAGAAGGGGTTGCATAAAAGGGAAATGACCATCGTGCGTGAAAAGGGGTGGTCGTTTTCCCTGCCCGGTCGCGAATGGAAACGAACAGTCATTTCGCATGCACCCAGGTGACATAAAAATGAACTATACAAAGTAACAGGTGTAAGGCAGAAAGCGAGTTCTGGCTGAACGCACTCTGTGGAAACGTTGTTGGCGGCTAACCACGGTACATCGGACGATAAGGGTGCGTCTACACCGTGCCCGACTCCGAGGAAAGTTTAACGTCGGGAGCAATGTTTATAGTTGTGTAACAGGATGCGGTGTAACGGTGTCTCGTTACGTAAGAATTATAATACGCTGCACGCCTCCGCTCGAACGTTTGGAGCATCCTTCCGCTGTTGGAGTACAACAAACTTTAACTTTAAGTCCCGGGTTAGAACGTTGAGAATCAGGCACGAGTGTAAACCTAGCTCATTTTTCACTGGATTTCCATTTTAAATTGTTACTTCAATTGTTCCGCTGATAGTCTTTTCTCTGTCTAAGAATTTAATTACGCTATAATGTCTGCATGACATCGAGGGCGCTCCGAAATAAAATATGTTTACGACGCCATAACGCTTGTATTTAATGGCATACGTTTCGCGTGGATCGCAAATATCGGAGAACATAGATTGATACACTATAAATTGATCTGTCTATACTCCTGTGGACAATGATCTATGTGAAGACACGTTCATACTGTGCTCTCCCCGCGAGTTACTGAACCGATACTATGTCTATCCGAAACAAAATCGAAACTAAACGAACCAAATAAACCCGGAAACTTTCGATTTTCAAGAGCTTCGAAAGCTACAAAAGCTGCAGTTGCCGATGGGGTCGAAAACTGCTCGGGGCTCTGAATCTTGATAAAGCAATCGAAAGCTTGTACTGCGAAGTTACCATTTCACTGTGTTCGCTCCGAGCACAAAAGAAAAGAACAGTGTGCCGCGGTTTTTCGAAAATTACTATAATCAATTTACCGTGACAAATCTCTTTTCAAGAGCCGAGAGAGGCGTGAGTTCTCCAATTCGTGTTCTTACACAGAACTGAATGTGAAAAGAGATAACCACTCTACGGAACCCATAAGATTCCGTCACCGAAAAGTCAACGTGTCACGATTCCAAGCGAACCGACAATAACCGCGTCAGTGTAAACGTACCCTAAGCCGCCAGGCCGTAGAGACAGTCGGATAGAAAGGGAGAGGCGGAGAGAAAGATAAAAAGAGAAAGAGAGAGCAGGAGAGAAAGAGAGAAATCTGGCATGGTTCTCGGGCGACTTACCATTGCCTTCGACAGGTATATGCACGGGAGAATGTGTGCGAGGGACGCAGGAACCACAGAGAAAGAGAGACATCTCTCTCGAGGTAGAGAAGGACGGGAGAGGTACGCTCGAGAGAGAAACGGAGAGAGGGAAAAATACTGGAAAAGAAGAAGCTAGCGCAAGTTGGTCCCGCGAACCAGCGACGGGGACCAAGAGGGAGAGAGTGAGAGAAGAGAGAGCCAACAGTGCAGAGGGAACCGAGACAACCAAGAGAACAAAAAATTAAAGAGAAGGAGAGAGTGAGCAGAATGGTAAAACGGAGGAAGCTAGCCTAAGTTGATGAACGGGAGACAGATACCAAAGTCAAGAGAACAGAAAAAACAGAAAGTCAAAGAGAGGAATAAAAAAAGAGGAAGCTAGCGTAAGTTGGTGCTCGGTCCCGCGAACGAGGGACAGAGACGAAGAAAGAGAAAGAAAGAGAGGGAGAAAGAACGGAAAGCTAAAAGGAGAGAAAACTATTGCGCGAGAGTGAGAAAGAGAATGAAAGAAAGAGAGAGGGGGAGAGAGAGAGAGAACTAGAAATACAGAAGGAGAGGAGCACGTAGAATATTGCGCGTGCTCGCTGGCTCTCGCGTACTATCTGACACCTACCTATGCACAGCGGCTGGAGTCCTGCGACGGGCTGGCGTCCTTTCCGCCGGGATCCTCGTCCTTCCGACCGGTTCTCGCTCGATTACTCATTTATGCGGTCGTTGTACCGCATTCTGTCGCACCAACACTAACTGCTACGCACCCTGATCACGCACACAGAGATCCGCGCGAGTCCGACGAGGCACTCAAACACACAATCAAACACCCTGGTACGCGGTCCTGGCGCACAACGTGGTTGTCTCGCTCTCCTCGACAAATCGTGATCAAAGGGAGATAGAGACCGAGGAAAAACGAATAACTCTTGCCTTTAGTCAGAGGAAGAGAAAGAGAGGGTGACAGAGAGAAATAGACAGATTAGAAAAAGAGAAACGGGGAGACCAGGATGGGTCCGAGGTGACCCAACGAGCATCAACCCGAGCAAGAACGCGTTCCGCGTCGCACTGACGGGATCACTCGTGACTCGCGCCGAACCAACGCTCTCCGAGGACAACGACTTCCCCTACCAGTCTCGCCTTCGACCCAGCTGTGCGCTGCACCCTCTCCCTCTCTCTCTCTCTCTCCCTTTTATCAACTCTCTCCTCGTCTCTCTCCCTCCTCGTCCTATCTCGCTCTATCTCACTCTCACCGCTACCCCTGATAACGCTGTCTTTATTCAATGTAGGAGTCCTTTCCCCGCGACGCGACGCGCACCGACGTTCTCCAATACCATAACATGTTCCACCACCATCAACCCCCGCTCGCACCCTACCACCCACGCTTGCTCGAGACCCCCACCTACACGTGTAACTTGACCTTAGCCGTCGGTCGAAGGAAAGGTGCGCTTCTCCCGAAGCGGAAGGGCGATCGAAGGGACCGCGATCAACCTCCGCCAGCCCCTCTGACCATCCCCCTCTACAGAGGGGATGAACACGGTGAGCCATGCCTCATGGGGCGGTGCATTTCTACCCCTGAACGCGTGGAGAGCCGGGTGCCGAACGATTTGCGGCACCCCGATCCGTTTTACAACCTTGATCGCCTATTTTTCGAGGCGGATTTTTTATGGTCTTGACCTTTTTAGGCATTCTGCTTCAGTAAGGGGATAGTTGAGAGGATTGTGAGACCTTTCAGGACCTTGCTGACTTTTTAAGCGATTGCGAATATAATTCGAAAAGCTTCGGTCAGAATAGACACTGATATAAAAAGTTGTTTATGCAAAAGTTTCCTTAACGATACTACGTTGTCTTTTTCTCCTTCTTCTTTGTTCCACAATGATGATTCAGTGTCTTTGTGGCGGAAAGATTTTTTCCTTTTGTGTAGAGTAGAGGCACTTCGGGAACGGAAAATGATGTTGTCTTCGTGGTAAGGATCCTTGATGAGTATAACGACGTTTCTGTAATATATTCGACTCTTTAGAATTAACTAATACAATTTCTTCAACTCAAAGGAACTATTTTCATTGAATATACAATTTGTTCGATTTGTTGTTTTGCTTAACGGGAGGAGTTGTTGTGTACCTACTTCCGGTTCACAGATGCCGAAGAAACAAAAAGAACGGGCTTCGAAATGTCGGAATAACTGGGACCACATCAAATTTAAATATGTAGTGGTGCTTTAAAATTCGACTTAATTGTAAAATTTATATTTACGCACTGTGTGTGTGTTGAAAATTGAATGAAGATTAACGGACCGTAATTAAATGTGGCCCCGGAGGACTTCCGGTTCTCAAACACAAAAGAAACCGTTTAACTTGAAGCACTACAATAAAATCGATTTTGACATGTTTAAAAAATTAATTAAAGTCTGTTGAACCACAGGTGATAACCGATTCTTTCGGCAAAAGAATTGCAGAATGCGCAGAAAGATGTCGCCTCCGTACAACAACAGAAAACCAGGTGCAGTTGGGTCAGTCGACCGTGCACACCTACCTTCACCTGAGGTAATGTTACCTGACACGTAAACAACAGGTGGAAAGCGAAGTTATAACTTGTAATAAGTGTTCTGTAATAAACAATTAATTATGGTAATTATGCTCCACTTATTTAAACGCTGATTTTACTACACTACAATATATCTACACATTTATACAAAATGATCGAATATTATATACAACAAATGTTATAATTAAAATCATTATCATTTTAGGCTCGTTATTTCCGCGAAGAAGACATAGACGGTTCGTTCGTGTTACAATACAAGCCGGAATTATATAAAAATTCTATAAATTATTTTATTATTAATATATACTCCTTTTTGCACACAGAATTCAGAGAGTGCTTTTATTTATTTGCAAGAAACGGCCACATAAGAACCTTGGATGAACTCACTATCATCATGAGGTCCTTGGGACTGAGTCCTACCATAGCAGAGTTGAATAAATATTTAAAAGACAAGGGTATGAATTAACATAAATTAATTAGAAGGACTTAAAATGGAGGGAGGCAACTAAAGCAAGGTTTCCAGGTGGCAAGATGTCGTTCGCTGATTTCTTGGAGGTCATGCATCTGCAGACTAGAGCAGAGGATCTTCCGAAGGAAGTGATACAAGCCTTTCAAGCTGCGGACAAGTCTAGAAACGGTACCATACCTGCCCGACAACTGGCCCACATGCTGCTTCACTGGGGTGAACAACTAAGCAACAAAGAAGGTCGCGCATAATGTAAAAAAATAATTCGAAACAATTGAACATAACAACTAATACAACTATTTTACAGTGGAACAAATATTTCGGGAGGCTAATGTCTCACTAAATGGACAGGTGAAATACGAGGACTTTGTGAAGATAGCCTGTGCACCTGTACCTGACTACTACTAAAATATTTCTCTAAACCACTCAAAGTTTTTATAATATACCCAGACATGTATTTATAACAAATATTTATAGTAAAGGTACATTATCCTCTTAAGATTAACACAGAGAAGGGAGTTCATTATTAGACCATACATTTCACCCCTAGAACACTTACACCCAATGGACTAACACTAGGTTTACGGAGCACTAAAAGTACAATATTTCATAAAAATAACGGGAACATGTCTATTCGAGGAAATAAAATAGTTGAATAATTCCTCACGGATGCAGCTTTACAATCTCAATAATCGTGGATTGGAAATATTAGAATGCCTCCCGTAAGCCTAGTATTAAATAAAAGTATGACAACAGCTCTCGCTCTCTCACACTCTCTTTCGATGCGTGTGTATTTACAGAATGTACCTCGTTCGCCTTTTGCCATATAAAAAAGGAAGAGAGACAGACCTCAACACCCTATCGACGGAGGCGACGAATATTGTCATCTGTTACGTTACGGATGCGTCTAGCTATTCTGTCGTTGCACTTCATTGATAATTGTTGTATTATTGTTTCTATGTATATTCTCATTCAGGAGGGAGGATCTCCTAATTAGAAATTCAGAAAATTATGAAACTTTGTCAATCGTACTTTGTAACTATAAGGGATAGAATAAATCTTATGGTAAAATTAGACAGTATTTATATCCCCAAAGTTTCATAATTTTCTAGGTGAAAGATCATTCCCTGTCAGGTGTGAGTAGCCAACGGTGCAGCTCCGTCGATAACGCGTTAATTCGAGCCGTAATTAGTCCTAGTTCCCGGTCGAGCGGCCATTGTCTCAGCCCTCTTTGGCAATGTTCGTGGTCGGCGGCGAGCCGCATAGGATGACAGTGGTGCTGACAATGGTCGTCAAGAAAAAAACACAGAGCAGAGCCCGGTCGCTGACTAGAGCAACCTGTTTCCAATCCAGCTCGGTTCTCTCTCTTCGGTCCTGCTCCGTCAGCCGTCTCTCGTTTCTGTCTATGGTCGCGTGCACTCTTCCCAACACCCGGGACCATTGCGCTTCAAGGCCGCCCTCTTTCCCGAGATCTGCAGGTTTTTTGTTTGCCTCTTAATTTATTGCGAATCAGACGTGGAACGTGTTCTCGGTTCAAGTTCAGTGACGGTTCGAGGACTCACCCAAACTCGGACTGCTGCTGTTGCTGTCCTCGCGTTTGCTCACGAACTTCGGCGACGACTGTGGCTGCGACACTTCCGGTTTGCAGTGCAGTGGACAGTTGTTCCTTCTCCGAGGAGGGTCCATCTGCTCCTGAAAGCAAGTTCGAGGTTTGTTAAAGGAATTTTATCAATATTTGACCTCTGAAATTGTCTGCAAAATTTTTTCGCTCGAAGTTCTTCACGGTTTCATCGTCTAGGCTAATCCAAGGCTATGGAAGAACTGATAAAATCACCGAAGGAAAAGTGGTCTACCTTGAAGCAGGATACGTTACCGATCTCTTCTCTTCTTGGAAGCTGAGGAAAACCACTCTGGCGAGTTTGTCGAGGACCAAAGACCTGACAATGGCAGGCACCCTGGTGCCTCGTACACCTCTATGGTGAAGATTCAACGTGACCACGGCGAGTCCAGAAGCGAACGACACCAGGCATATGCTGACCCCATAATAGAGACCTGGAACATGTACAGACGATGACGGTCCTCCTTAAATCCTCAGTTAACCGGAACTAATTTCGCGAGCACCGTAAAACCTTGCTTGCATAAATTAATAATTCGCCGCGCCGTTGCAATTACAGAGTTTCTCTGGACCAGGTGTAGCCACGCGAGACACTTCTTGAAAGTGATCCTGACTGTCCAGGTCATCGGGGAACTCCCGAACGGGACACCTGGGAATTTTCAATCAACGCGGTTACGCCAACCGCCCGTGGAAACCTTATATCGGTTCGTTTCTCGTTATATGTATCTGGAGCTGGAGCCGCTGATTATTTCGCTCGGAGCTTTTTCCATTCGAACAGAAAACGGTGTAAATAAAAATATACCCGCGAAAGAGGTTCACGTTCCAATGAATCCAGATAATGGCCGCGCTCTGGGCGCCCATTCCTTCCACTGTGAACGTTTGTACACTTTTCCCGGCAGAAATAGATGCTTCAGACCAAAAGAGTGTTGGTTACCGTGTAAGATTTTTTCGAAAGTTTTTCAACGCTGTTAAGCTGAGAAAATTGACCGAGAACTGATTATTGCGTTGTTCCCTGTAATCATCCGCAACGTTTCGCTTTGTGTAACTTTGCGAAAAAGAATTGTACAACGACGTAGTTAGGCTCGTTCGGAAGGGTGAAGCCTCTATTTTTACCAGGTTGAGGAGTTTTGCAAATAAGCGAATAATTGCGATTACAGCAGCAATTCCGAGCGACTCTACAGATTGTATTATACTCACTGATGAGTGGTGTCTTCTCAGTAGGCGGCAAAGTCTCGCGTATAGTCATCAGGAAGACAGTCATCGACAGCAACGCCGAAATCCCGAGGGTGACTTTCTCCCCCGATTCCGACGGCACGTAGAATACCAACAGCGCTGAATAAACCGTCGGGGAGAACAGATCGGCTGAGAAAGTTTTCCCTTCGCCCGGTGGCCCCCCATTCCCGCCGTGGAATATCGAACAGGAGACATTCTCCGAGAAGTTCGGTGCATGGTGCACGAAGAAATAAAAGGAGGGGACCGAAGGACCACGAGGAAAGTTCCGCATAAATTTTTCTTCCCGCGGAAGGACAACCGCGAACCTTTTTCGTTAAGCGAGTTTAATCATGGTGCTTTTTACAGAAACCACTTCCCAAGAAATTAAAATATTGATTGTACTATCAGACTGGCCACGGAGTCTCGGCATTTTTCTTTCTAAGCTACTGCTTAGACTTTTATAGATTTTATTTAGGACATAATAAAATCTGATAGTTGTTGGATTGAGTTTGACCCTTCGAAGGCGGGCATGATAAGCGTTTGACCCGTCGCAATGGAATTTCCATGTTTTCGGAGGGCTTAGAATTTTTATAGAATTTTGCATTTACATCAGACACATAAAAATGTAAAATACCCGTATCCGAGCGTTTATATTTAGCATATTGGAATATGAAATACAAGTATGTAGCGCGTAGGCATTTATATCGAGCGTATTATAATATAAAATGCAAAGATCACGGCACATGGGCATTTTTATGGAACATATCAGGAATGCGCAATGAATTCAACGATGAAGTATTCAAATCAGTTTTACGCATCCTGTGAATTCTTTCGCGCGGTTAAAAGAGTCTCTGAAGCAATCGCGAGGAACAAAATTTAAACAAATATGTATCTCTAGCAGTCAGTACTGTAATTACTTGCCAATGAAAGAATTTATTACTTTACTGTCGTTCCGATGATCAAAAATGGTTCAGTTGCAGTATTCTCTATTGAAAACAAAATGAATGAACGGCTTTAATCAAATTTTATGTTGCGCCAAGAGCCGCAGTCTGACGACTACATAAATAAATGAATGCAGAAGAAGCTTGCGCGAGGCCGTGCCCTAATCCAAAGGGCCATCCATCATGAAGTAGCTATTTAGCAACATTCGCGACGGGGCAGACGAAAGGCAGCCATACTTCCCATTTTTTTTTTCGCTCTGCACGCATTCGAGGGTTTTTAATGAAATTTCCATCAGAGATACGGATAAGGACACTTGACCCTCTTACAAAGAAGATTGCATCTTTCGCGGATAACGCGGGAGATAGCTCTACTTTAATAAAAAGAACGGCGAAGAGGAAAAGGGTGCTCGTCCTGTGATTGTATGATACTTATTCAGCTAACTTTCAGGACTCACCGACACCGTTGATGAGTATGCAGGGCAGGATCAAGTTAAATACGTAGAACATCGGACGTCGCCGCAGTCGGATCTCGTAGGTGATGTCGGGATAAGGCTCCGGACAGCAGGAATAGTACTCGATGTTCCTCCGAGCGGAGAAATCGACTAAATCGAACTCGCCGTTCGCTTGGTAATTACTGACGTCTCCTTGCTCGCTCTGTTTGTCCAATTCAAGCTGCAAAAGACATGTAGTTAAATAATGTATCCTATACATATATTTCTATTTAATAATTCTTGTACCATTATTCAAAATATTTATTGCATTATTAAATTTGTACTCAGTAAAACAATCTTGTATTGTATTTAAGTTCGTGTGTGTGTGTATTCTCTCTCAAATAAATTAAATGGAAATTATTTCATACTTTTTAGTGCATTTTTTCGAAGTCGGTTTAATTTTTTTTATTTCACACTTTTTAGTGGAACGAGCAAAATTTGTAGAACACTGTAGGATGGTTTTTCGGTCTTATTGGTTATTTTGAATAAAAACCGCAAAGAATGCAAAAATGCAATCGTTCCGATTGGTCCATCCATCTCGGCGTAATCGGTGAACATACATAGAAAAAGAAGAAAACAGAGAAAATAGGAATATTTCAGGCCGGAAGAAAGATTCGGTTTTCAAATTGGAATAGCTCCGAGTGAAATTCCACAAAATTTAAATAATTCGTGGACTGACGTGAAAGCTAAAAAAAATCGTGGTCTATCATTGCTCATTCGTTACTGTCGGACTATTTGAAGAACCGGTATCCAAGCACACAGCGTTAGGATTAATTTCAGTCGAATCGTGGTAAACGCTCGCGTTCGTGACCACGGACAATTACCAGACGCCCCGTGCCATACCAGTCTCGGATTAAAAGTGTTAAACCGCCTCCTCGAGTTAGAATCCCGGCAGCGGGTACGGGAACCGATTACGTGTCAACGTTGTCGGGTAGGTGCACCGGGTACTGTCTCGCTGGGACAAGCCGTAGCTGGGTGGATAGGTGTCGGACAGGAAAAACGCAGCGGTCGGGAAACCGTGTTTGACGCGTCGGGACAGCGGAAATGGGATACTTCTATCCGCCGGACGGATTACCAGCGACGGAGGAAGCTTGCATTTTACGTTTTACGTGCTACGGTCGCCTGTTAACTTGGATAGCTTTCGAAGGACCGGACTGAACAGTTTCCGAGCGTAAAATAAATTGGCAGATGCCCCGCACACCACTGAAAAATATCCGCGGAATTCTACCCTCGCGTCGCTTCAATGTTTACGAACGATTCGCTTTACGAACCTCTGCGAATGGGAACTGTCGTTTTCTTGTCGGCTGTTCCACAATCTGTTGACACTAATTCATATTGCGTCAACATACTGAGTTTGCTTTCTTCCCCTCGGTTAACAAGTCGCAAACTTTGACAATGCTTTAGAAGATCGTGTACTGTGTTCTTCGGCGAGGTGGAACCAATTGTATTTGAAAAATTTACCGGGACAATCGCCGATCTAATGCATGATTACTAAGACGAGTCTTTTAATATTTCATACGTCTCTACACGTCACCGGACACAATGGGCGTCGCAAGATCATTCGAAGATGGGTATTTCGGTAGCGCCTAATCCCGGAATCGTATTCCCATCGTTTTAGACGACAAAAACGCAAAATGTATTCAACGTCGGAATAGGAAATGGAAAAACTCGGTGAAAAGGGTGGGCTTGGGCCTCGCATTCAACTCTTCTCGCATGCGGGATTAAGCTGTTCGATTTGCCCGGGCCATTTTCGCGACTTGCCGAGCCGGTATTTTCGATTTGCCCCTGTTAAGCGTCTCTGGACGCGCGAAAGCTCGGCCTCTTTCACGGAAATCTCGCTATACTGCTCTCGTCTGGCATCCAACAGCTAGTACCCGGTCCACAACGAAAAATAGCCAGTCTAATCTCCTACTGTAATACTATCTCTAAGCTCCAAATAACATTGACCTCTCTTTATTTAATACGAAGAAAATATTTTATATCATGAGGGAGCAGAGCGAACGAGATTGAAAAGTTAATATCGCAAGATTTCAGCAACTCAATCGTCATTTTCAGGACGGAGCAGTCGTCCACGGATGAAATTTCGGTTTCACCTAACTTTCTCTCAACGGTTCGAACCTTTAGCGAATGGAGTTTGCTGTCGTGTCGCGGCGCATTGACGGCGAGGAGCTTTTTAATTCCGTGGATCCGCAGGAAGCCAGAAAACGCCGAGATTTTTAAGAGGAAGCGAGCACAATAACGAAGAAGAGAACCATCCCCCGGATCTAATCCGGGAGAGCTGGTTCCTCGAGAAATGGAGGCGGGCCGATCGCAAGGATTTCCAGAGACGGGGAAAGCAAAAGAGGGAGAGAGAGAAAGAGCAAGAGAAGGGTGAAGGGGAGAGAGAAAGAGAACAAAAAGTTGGTCATCGCGTCGAGCGTTCAAGGTTCCCAGTACCCACATATATATTGTTTATTGTCCGAACGACGTCGGGACGCCCTCGCCTGTATATCGCTTCCCGATTTGCATGCCGTCCCGAGGGAGGAAACTGTTCGGGGAATCGAGGGCAACAGAGACGCGGATGCAGGTCGCACAAGCTGTCCGATTAAATCGCGTAACCGCCGATCAAGAACTTCTGGCCCCGGTGAATTTGCATCGGTGCATCGCGGCAAGAACCGGCGAACTTGCACGAGTTTCCGCGGCGTGGCCGCGTAACGAATTCACGAGCGTGACCGGAAAATCTTACGAGTCCTGCGCGGGTTGAGTAATTAGTAGACTGCGGGTCTGAAATGTGAAATATAAATTGCTGCAACGTGTCGGATCAATCCAATCCTTACCACTTACTACAAGAATCCCAATAATCTTCTGAGACTCATTTTCTCGAAACCAACAGTGTACGAAATTGTATAGCGATTTCGTTTGAGGAGTGTAGATCGAGGTGCATGTAGACTGCGCGTGTGTGTATCTTACTTGGTAGCCATCGTAGGTCCACGATGCCCACTTCAGGACACAGCGTTGCTCGTCGAAGGGGAAGAACTCGACGTCGATGTCGCAGCTGCTGCGAAAGATTCCGTGACTGAGCCACACCACTTCCCCCGTGTGGCTGACGATCACGTTCGTATTGATGACCGCCGAGCTGTATTGCGGATCTGCGCTGTAAACAAAGCGGAGCATATTGGGTAATATCGGGGAGAAGAAATCGAGTCTCTCGTAGAATCGATAACTGTGACTACTTTTCATAGTGTTTCGATCACCAATTAACTGTACTGACTGATTCTGGGAACTGGGACAGGTTACTGCTCTTTTTTAAGTAAAAATAGAAAAAAAACGATACGTCATAATACGTCCTAACTGTCTATGAACTTATTTTTTTTGTGGATGCACCGATGCACCCGCCAGGTGCAATTGCAATTTACTCCTTAATGCAATCCAAGTTTTTTGATAAACCTATCGAGAGAGAGAGACCTCTTTTATCATCCTACAGTCAGATTTAATTTTAATTGTGCACATTATGGAAAACAATGCGCGGACTGTTTCTCACTTGTTGTACAGAATGGTGTCGGGCCTCCAAACGCGGTTGTAAGGAACGCGAATCACTCGGATTCCAGCGAACTCCGAGGCGTTCCATTTCAGATGATGGTCCGTCCAGACCTGCGTGACCCAACAGTTCGTCGTCAGTATCTGGTTCTTCTCGTCCTGCGAGCAGAAATCAAACAGGTGAGAGGGATGTACTTTTCCATCGGTGCACAATTAAAGACCTCCCGCAGCAAAACCGATACAGACGCGCTTTTCAACCCAACGCGAACCCGATATATTTTCTTTGTGCCAACACGGGAGTTCTGTGAGTGCTCTCAACGTTCATCCGATACGTAAGTAGAAACAGTTGGCGATGGAACAGGCGCATCAGCTGGCCCTTAAATTACTGTGAAAGCTCCGAGAAAGGTGGAGTCTTATGTGAAATATACTTCACAAATTTACTAAAAATATACAGGGTGTTCATTTGAAAACTTTCCAGCCGAATATCTCGAAAAGTATGGAAGATATTAAAAAAGTGTAAAACACGTGTCCAAGGATTTACTTGTAGAGTAAATTACCCCTGAAGAAATTAAGGGGTGGATTCGAGAGTTTTTCAAGAATATTTTTTGTTTCGTTCTTATTAGTAACGCACGAAGAATCACTGTGACGTCAACTATGTAGTATCTCACTCACTCTAGCGAGAGAGAGAGAGAGAGAGAGAGAGAGAGAGAGAGAGAGAGAGCAAACTTTCCACAGCTGACAAATCGCCAGTTTAAATCGCGGCAACCGAGGCTCGAGGATTCACCGTTGGCATATCACCGGGAAAGAATAAGTGTCTTTAGGCGAGTCGCGATGAAAATATGTGGGGTGAAAGATGATTCTCGTTAGGTACACACGAGAGATAAATCTTTCGAAGTTTCCATCGGGCTTACGTGTTCCGACGGCAATTTGTCTTGGGTATTTCCGGTTACCCGACGCTTCACAATCCCACGAGAGAGGATCATACTTCCTGTCTCTCTCTCTCCCCCTCCCTCTCTGTTCCTATCCTGTCAACGGTGTCCGCGATAGTGAAAAGAAATATATCTATATCGTAATGAATATAAATCGATATTTAGACGAGCTTGAAACGCGGGCCGTATCGCAAACTGCCGATACTTCCGGCGAAGTGGATGTTAATGCAGGTCCAAGTAGGCTTGACCCGGATATCTCAAAAGTCTCTCATTCATCCGGAAAAACAGGGAGAACGAAGTTCTTCATTGGGAAGCTGTTCTTTTCCCAGAGGATTGGTTCTTTCGTATTCGTTCGATTCCGTGATTATTTCACTTTGTTACGGTGGAATTTGATACTTCCGGTGAATTGGATATTAATGCCGGCTCCCGAGTAGACTTGATTTCAATATTTTATAAGTTTCCGTATCGTCTAGAACACGAGAAAAACTTCCGGCCAAATAGATGTTAATGCAGGTCTAAGTAGACTTGATTGAAATATTTCTTCTGTCTCCTTCTATCTTATTTGTCGAGCGAGAGGAAAATGGTTCGTCCAGAGCCGTTCGGAGATTGTCGCTTTTATTCGCGCTCTTTCGATTTCGAGATTATTTCACCGCGATACGGCGAAATGTATTTTTCCACCCTCAAAGAGACACCGTAGCTTTCCTCCGCGTCTCGGGGTTCAAAGGCTCAAGTTTCTTCTACTCGAGGAGAGAACATCGATTCGCCGCGAGCGGGAAGCTCATTATCGAGACCGCTCGAGTACGAACGAATTTTTGATGCGACGAACACACCGCCGCGGAGAG
>CM052311.1:8617932-8718288 GCA_028455605.1 Lasioglossum malachurum | reverse complement strand
CCCTCCCTGAGAAATTTCCGCGGAAAAAAGTTCGGGCTAATAGTTCACCTGGTTTCAATCTACACGTTCATTCAACTAATTGCATTTCATTTGCAGGTTCTTGTCCCAGAGAAATTCACTTTGTGAGGCGTGTATTAAACATATTACGGTATAAATAGAAAATGGCCGAGGAACGTGTCGGAGCTAAACGACAAAATAAATTAAGCATGTTTAAAAACGTTAAAAATGCATGATAAAGTCGGATACTCACGACATCGATTATGTGATGAAGGGAGAGCCCGAAGACCACTGCTAGGGGCTGCGAAGAGTTCTTGGCTGGTCGTACACCGGCATCGTATCCATCGAGGAGGTGTTTCGTCAGTCTGTACTCGTGTTCATCGCCGAGCCCTGCACCGCAAAAGCCAATCCCTCAATAGTATTAACAAACCTGTTCGCGGTGTTTACAAGTGTGATACACCGATTGGCGGAATAATTTGACACACTTCCCAAAGGAGAGGACCACGCCAAGAGCTGATTCTGGATAATCAAGTCGATCGCGCGCTCAAACACGTCGTTGGATCGGATTACACGCGGCACAATGGTCTCCTGCACCGAAATCACGGATCTAATTCCGTTCGTTACATCGAGAGTATCCATTACACCATCCCGGATCCGCAACGCTCAAGCATCCGCGGCCATTGTGCCGCAGAAACGCGAACCGAAGCCACATCCCGCGAACGCACCAAAGCTAATCTTTCCCTTAGAGCACCATCTTTTCGCTCCAGCCTTCAAATCGCTGTTAGATAAAGGATCTCCCGATGCCAGGACATCGGGAGACAATGCCGAGAATGGCCACGATCGTCTCTTCCGCTAATGAAACGAGGACTGCTAGGAAATCGAGGATCTTTGATCTTCGAGAACGAAAGCTACCCGCAAAATTCCCTGGTGAAACTATCGCGACCGATCTAAATGGACTACTTCCGGAGCGGAAGATCTTTGTCTCCCGATAGCTGGTCCATTTTACCATTTTCGTGGATAGGGACCTCCAGGCGAAATTAATAAGCATCGATTTTTAGAGGAACCGATGGTTCTCCTAGACAGAAACACATTTGCATCGTATTACCGGAGCTAAGTAGCTATTTTTTCACATTTTCATAGATGGGTACTTTCAGGAGGCAATTAGCAAGCATCGATCCTCGAGGATCCATTGATTTTTATAGACCAATTTAACCGGTTTGCATCAAATTGCCGAGGTGTGAAGCACGGCTTTACTTTCCCGAGTGTTTTACCATTTTTATGAATGGCTGCTCCCGGGAAAATGAATAAGCATCAATCCTTAGAAATTGATGAGGGCATCATTTAAACGGAAGAGGGAAGATAGGTGTGGAGACTGTGAGAAGATTCAAAAGCGACCCTCCAGATTCTAGATTGTTGCTCCAAAGAACCGGGATCATTATCCAGTTCATGTACCTTCAACAAAAGCTTGAAGTGCTACTTTATACCGGAAAGCAGATTCTAAAAGACCAGAAAAGTATCACGAAGGATCCTCGAAGAGAGTAAATCGCCACGACCAATCTGCGAGCTCCGTCAGCCAGTAAACACCGTAATTTCCTGAAGAAGAGGAGGATCTACCGCGCGATAGGTCTTTTAAATAGCCATCCATCGAATGTTTCGAGGGATCCTGGCTCCGAAACGTAGGTGGTCGCGCGATTGCCGCGGTTCCAGGGAGATCTCACCCCCAAACCCTGTTAATTCCGATCGTTAAATCTACGTCAGCGTCGCGGTATAGCGATGTGGTCGTGTCGGTGTGTAGGTGGAGGCGTTTCGATGTCCTGGTCAACCTTACAGCTTTTTCCGATGTCCTAGAAAAAAAATCGTGGCAGATAGTTGGAATTGAAAAGTATTCGGAGCGAACGAGAACGTTACCAGAAAACAGCTGTAATGGATTTTTCACGTGGGCAGAAAGGCGACGAGGGCCAAACACCACGCCGCGGCAAGAAAATCGTTTCTCGTGTGTTCTACACCCGTGGAAATCCGCTTTACCACCGCGGAGGTCGTTCGTTTCGAGCGAGGAGAGAGAAAATGGCCACTTTTATCGCTCGAAAACACTCGATCGATGGCCGGAATTGAGCTGCTCCCGAGAAACAGCCGCGGAAAAACCGGTCTTCCCGCCGGATATCCCATTCGGTGGTAACGGGGTTTTCCACCGGACTGTTCCGCATTCGGGCCAATCGGACCGCGAGCTTTTTACGCCGCCAAAAATTCCCTGGTCCTTTCGCGAGCAGCCAAATCGCGCTTCCCACGCGTCCGACTTCACTCGAGATGACGATCCAGCGGAGAAAATAAAACTGCTCGACACGTGTCGTCCTTTAATACTAAGCGCACCGCTATCAAATGGCAAACCTTTCACTTCACAATTTGAAATTGTACAGACACCTCTGCAGACAGTGATTAATAGACTGCGGATGATCTTTATGCATTTATAGGAAAATTGAGTAGATGAAATTCAAAATTGTTGGAAAATTTGAAAAACTGAAGATGTCAATGTATGATTTCTCCTCTATTAATATCATTAGGGGAAGGAATGATATCCAATTTGGTTTCCCTTTCTTGCAATCGAAGCAGGCAATTTTTATTTTCCACAAAGATCCGCAGTCTAGTGATTAAATATGTAGAAACATCCGTCTTGTCCCTTCTACATATAAGGCTACACGTAGCAGTTATGCTCGGTATGATAATGAACAGAAACATGTTTTCACTGACGTTAAACAGTGATACAATTCGTCCTATAATATGAAGAGAGTAGCAATGGAGTAATCGATACGATTTTTAACTCTGCAGTTTGAGTCTAGTTAAATAAATTTGATTTTGCAGAACTCTTCAGAATGGTGGCTTGGCAATCAACGAAATGAATAATGTGCTTACTTGGCAGACTTTGTTTGAAATCGACGGGCATCGCACGTTACTCGAATTTTTGCGTTTGAATGCGACCTACACGAAATTAGGTATTTATTCTCGCAGAATAGAGTCCCCGGCGAAGTTTTCCACGGTAAATCCAGTTAGCTGCCTCGCTGGTTTACCGTCACGTTTCCAGACGATTGTTACACCGACACTTATTGTCGAGAACTTTACTATCTGCCGCGGGTGCAACAAGGGTACGCTAATTAACGCCGCCGATGAACGTCGTCGGAATTAGGGTGCCATGTTCGTACGAAATTTTGATTTTATAATGAATCCAAATAAAATGTTTGACCCCGTAACTTGCTATTATTTCTAACAATGCCACGTGCAAATTCATTCTAGAGGTAGACATTAATTTTTAATTGATATCTAGTTGCGTCATAATATGTGCCCATAATTATGAGAGTGGTTCTAGTCATATATTTCTTGTTTCGAAGATTATTAACACTAAATGAATTCCATATAATGTTGAAATAACAAGCACTATCAAACGGTTCATTTCTGAAAATATCTTAAAAATTACATTGAATTATTTTAATTTAAAATAATGTGATATGAAATAAATTATGGGCACATATATATAGCTTTGTTAACCAGAAATTGAGGTTAAAATTGAAACTAGAGTACGTTAAAGCAATCTCTTCGGCAAACAATAGTGTTCGTGAAATTTTATACAAACATGCCGATTTTACGAAGTAATTGGATGATCCTTCAGAAATTGGGAAGAGTCTGCGCGTACTTTTTGGAATGTTTCGAAGCCCGTCGCAGAAAAAATTCGAGAGCCAACGGAAGATGGCCCGATAGAGTCGGGGCCACTAGAGGCTCGAGTTTTGACAGCGAGCTCGGCTCAGGAGTGTCCCTGAACCCAGTTGCATTCGGAATGCAACGCCAGGGACCTGTGAATCGGTCATCGATGCGATCGATGGAACGATACGCGGCCGAAATGCACAACGCTCTTCATTCTTGCGGGGCTCGGAGGCGGCTGTCGCATAAACGCGCGATCAGGCTCTCTTTCATCCTCGAAAGCTCTCGGGGAAGCTATCCAACCGCGGAATAGAGAGAGCTGCCATGTTCCCCGCGTCGAATCGAAATATCTGTCGGATTTGTAGCGGAGACGAGAATCCCGAGGATCCTAATGGCGTCTCCCGTGTTCCCGATGATATTTCTTTTCCCGTTGCTTTTAGCGGAACTTCCGCGTTTGATCCGCGCGAACGGAACCCGTTTTTGTCCGCGAGCTTTATCGCGACTTGTTTCTTACACGTTTCGACTACCGCGGTTCGCCTCGCACCGGAGGAAATGCGTTTTAGATGAGGAGTTGATGAGGTAAATTGGAAGACAGAGGAGAGAAAGATTCCAGGTGACAAGGTCCTTAGCGTGAGTCTTGTCTTCTGAAGCAAAGCGAAAAGGTCTGAAAATTAGATGAAAATTTGGATAATGGTCGCTGGATAAGGTGGGATATATTTACTCACCTTGCAGGGGCTGCGTTCATCGTTAAAATTCTTTATTACACCCTACAATTACTCTACAAAGCCTGCGATTTTTTATAGGCCTCATCATTTTTCTGTGAAGCCTACAAATTTCCTGAGCCCCATTAATGTCTTCCCAAGTACTACAATTTTTCTGGAAAACCTACGGCCTCTGTAGGTCCTACAAATTTTTTAGTAAAGGCCCTATAATTTTTCTATGAAGCCTACAAATTTCTTAGTAAATCCAGAAACGTTCGTAGGCTCTACAGTTTTGCGTACAGGATGCTTCTTATTTTTGCTTGATGCCCGGAACTTTTGCTGGCCTTGAAAGTTCGCAGTCGCCTAAAATCGGAGTAGCCCCTAGAGACAGCTTAATCCGCCTAATGGAGACGGGGAGCTAAGGCTGTTTAACTTTCTCCGAAGTTTTGAACTAGCCCGGGTTCGAAACTCGGGGATCTCCGGCAATCGGTAATTCCCATGTTTAACCGATAATTTCGCCGTAGCGGCGTAAACAAACAAATCGATCTGCCGGGCTCGACGCACTCCCCGGAACGGAGAGTTCGGGAATTTCTGAGAGCGAGTATGCAAATCCTGACGATGTACCAGTAGCGAATTAGCGGCGAGGGTTCGAGACTGGCTCTCTCGCCCTCGCCGCGACGTCTGCAAACGTTTACACCAAAGGCCAAGGTAAACGTTCGATAACAAACTTCTGCGACCCTTATCGAACACCCGAGGACTGTCCAACCTATCCAGGATCTTCGCAATTCTTTCACAAGGGAATATAACAATATCCTTAAAAACTCTTAATGTTTTCACAGAATTGTAAAATCCAGTCCAGCAATTAACAAAAATATGTAGAACTTCAACATGTACAATTTTACGTACCAACGTTTCCAATAATTATCTCTCACAGGACCATCAAAGACAGTCTCGATAACGCTACAATATTTGTACGAATGATACTAACCCTCAATAGCCTAATTAGATTCGAAACCTTCAATTCTATAAAAATTCGCAATATGAAGGAACGTAAAGAGAACGCAATCCTTTCAATACTTCGCCGAACCAGCATCAATCTTCCGCTCGCAAGACGATTACAAAACTGTCCACAAGGAAGTTCTCTACGTTTGTATAATTAAACTCCGAGCCCGCACTTTTGCAAACCTTTCAGTAAAAATGAGTGCAATAGTAATATCGTCACCGAAACTAATCTCCCTATTCCAGAAGCGTGCTACATAGTTATGCGAGTGTACAGGCCGATATTTGCATTGTACAAGCGCTTTCAGTCTCTCCGTGTAGCTCGATACTCGCAAATTAGCGACAAGGAAATATGTTTCATAACGCAGAGATTAAAAGGTATTGCTCACTGGAAAATATTCATGAGCGACTGGAAATCGTCGAAGATGTAAAAGATTATCACGAGAGCCGGATCGAAGGACTAATCCGAGGGTCTACCCACCGGTGTCTGTTCGCAGGCGGGAAAATTTTCGAAGGCGGAGAAACTCAATTCGTCGCTCACGAAGTCACTGGCTGCGGAAATCCTGCCGCGAGAAATCCAGTTACCGAATAGACAGAAGAAATTGGCCTTAATCGTCGCTAGGCCGGCGTCCTTAATCAACGTTTACCTCGACGATCGCTAATTCGATCTTGGATATGCATCGAATCTCGTAACCGATCGCAGATTGAAACCTCTCACTAACGACTCTTATCTCGTTCAACAAAGTTAACTATGTATTGAACTACGACTTTCCTTACATTCTCTACATCTACAGTGCAAACGGAACTACTTGCAACAGATTCATTTAATTAAGGCATTAGAGCAGTTCGTGGACAGACCGAGGAGTACACTGATAAACAAATGGAGAAACACTCCTGCGATAAGTAAATCTGTAGAAATTTATCAATATCATCTCACTGTAATTTTTAACTTCTTTTCGAAATTCGATATTTAATCAATGTTAGCTCACTGTGATTTTTATCTTGCACTTCCTTATTTACATGAGAATAAGGCACACTAACGAAAGCAATCAATTCACAAACATTTTCGACTCTATCTTGTTGGGAGAAGATTTTTAGCTTGTTCCATTATAAAAATTGCTTTAAATGCATGCTTGAGTACTAATTCTAGTGACCAAATGGTATTTAAAATGAAAAAGCGAAATCGAGGAAAAGCCGCCAAAGTGTACTAACTACGATAAAACGAGCAGTCAAAATAGAATGTTGAAACACGAATGAATGGTTGGACGGAAAACAAGAAGGGGTGGGAAATGCGAGGGATGAAGACTCACCGCAACCGAAAGTGATGGCCAAAACTCCGTAATGAAAGAACAGGGCCAAAGGCGACATGGAATTGATGGACCACTTAAACGCGAGACCGCCTGTCCTCGACTGGTGTCCGATGCTTTTCAACCACCGTGCAATTTCGACCCTGAATCCCGCGCTACCCCTACCCCAACGCGTCCATTCCCAAGGAAATTCGCGCAGGCGTTTCAAACAATGCAGACACGAATGTTAAACAAACTAACCGGTTCCCGTCCCTCTTCTGTCTCCTCTCCTGCTCGTTCGATACTTTACCAATCGAGACGCAATTAACCGCAACAATGGTAATTAACCTGGCCCTGGCCCGCTGTGAAATTATTTGATTTTCTTTTCAAACAAAAACCTCGGACAATATACCCGAACCGTCTTCAATATTTATACTTTGAAATAAAAATTACCATTATTCTTTTGCGTATATATTATATATATATATATATATAATCAATAGTCCTGTGTAAAAAGATGTGTAAGCAAAAATTCTATGATATAAAGGCTGATATAATGTAGTCCAAATTATTTTTTGTAGATCGAGTGGTGAGGAAGATTTTAAAGGCAATATATCATACAATGAAAAACAAATACAGGATTCCACGAAAAAAAATTAATTTGCCTTTAAAATCTCTCTTATACCAGACAACTTTTGCCTAAACATAATTCAAATTACAAGACCTAAAGGTGCGAACACACTGGCAACTCGCTTGCGACAGTTGCTCTCAAAGAGCTAAACAATATATTTGTAATATTTGCTAGTTACTTTCACAAGAAAATGTCGCGATTTACTTGCTAATGTATTCGCACCTATACAGCTTGAACCTTGCTGGTATTCCTCTGTTTCGGCATTCTCCTGTCGCCGTACAAAATCCAAATTGACAAGTGACCACCCGTTCTTCGTCCGGGCTCGTAAAATTCCCTGAAAACCGTGGGTCGCGAGGGTCTGTCTCAAGTCGAGGATCCATTTGGCAATCCTTGATGACGCCAGTGCAATGACATCGCCCGTTCCCGGCTCTGTAAAATGGACGCAAAGACTAGTCAATGTATAAAGTGCGAGGGGGACGTGGTTCTGGACACTGGCCACTGTCCGAAGTGCTCAACCTCGCTGAGGTTCTTGAAGAAATCGGGACCGGTGTTGGTGAACGCGCGACCAGAGTCCGCGAAAGTGCCTGTAAAGGCCCCGGAGACGGGATACGCTATGCAGATCGTCTCCATAGGAGTTAGACCTGACAATGTCTACGAGGTTCTTCCGACAAATCGTGAAACTAATCATTAACCCTTTGCATTTGAATATCATTCCTCTCACACATTCCTAAAAAGACTATTATAATTCAAAACAATACCTGCTAAACTTTCACGTGTAAATACACGATTAACAAAAATATTCCGTACAAGATGAAACGTCCAAATTCTACAGTCCAAATAGTTTCGAGTGCAAAGGATTAATTGACTCGCAGGGGTTAAATGACTGGTAACATTGATACAGTCTCTTTCCTCGCAGGCGAGGATGTTGCTAGCACCAGAGGTGGACATGTCCTCGATCAAGATTACAGTGAAGGGCAGCAACCTTCGCGTGAACGCGTGCAAGCCGCTGAACAACCAACTGGCGAGCCAACTACCCGAGATCAGCGAGAAATCCGTCCTCGGTGATCTAGTTAAACGGACTATGAAACACTGTGAGAACCTGCTGATCCCGGACGACATAGACGGCGAGAAGGTCCGTGCTGTCATGGACAACAAGCACAGGATGCTGGTTCTCACAGCGCCTTCGCTAAAACCGAGTAAAATTAGGAGAAAGCTGATCGCGAAGAGCTGAGGATTAGCGATTTCGCGTGAAGCTGTCGGTGATCGAGAGACGAGAGAACAACCGATGATCGCTCGCTGTCAATTCCACAGGCCTCGACATTCGACATGATTTATCATTAACAGATTCTTTTCTTATGTAAATTCCATTCAGTTATTATGGACAATTTGCCGCCGCACTGTCTCGAGAACGCGACCACCCTGAAGCAGAACGACTACATCAACTTTGACGTGGTGTCGGACGGGGTTAAGACGGGCCTGCAGTTCCACAAGGCTCCAAACTTTTACATCATTGACAATAAAGAATGCTACGCTGTACGTTCGGCTTGTAATTATTTTTCATTACCGTCATGATTGAATACGACGGTTGTTCTCTACAGGCGCGCGAGAACCCGAAAATGGCGAGTCGAGACGAGTTCTAGAAAACTTCGGTATTCTCGAGAATATTCGGGTTCTCGAATGTATAAGGATTCTCTAGTGTTCTCTGATTACAGACGGAGATGAAGGTAGAGGGTCTAAAGGTGGGTGCAGTTACCCTGGCCACCGAGAACACGTTGAACATAAAATTGCACAGTTCGCAGGACTGGTCGCGCGTCCGGAACCTGAATTTTCAGATGCCGCCGGAGGCGCACGCGAAGAAAGTGTCGGTGGAAGTGCTCAACGACAAGATCTTCGTGCGCGCTCCGCTTAGGAAAAAATAGATGATGTGCGATGATGGTGTGCGTGCGTATATGTCCTCGTCGCAGGTGGTGGAGGATCAATTACAAGGCCACACGGTCCTACAGTTGTCTTCCCATCTTTTATTCAGAACAAATAAAGCTCGTGGGTCAACAACGCGTTGTCGATAAAAACTGTTCATTTCTTGGGCTCTGCGGGTTTCGCAGCCGCCTTCGGAGCTTTCGCTGGCTTGGCCGCGGGCGCGGTCGCTGCTGCGGCTGGCTTCTTCGCAGGCTTAGGCTTCTTCACCTTGGGCTTCACGGCCACCAGCTGTTTCCTGCGCCTCTGCTGCAGAAGCTTCGACATCATGGCGGGGTGGTTCTTTGGGAGCTTCATCTGCGTGTAGAAAATTGTCATGATAATATGATCTTGCATGGAACGTAGTCTGCGTGCCTCGTAAGATGTCCCGTGAAAGGAACACTCAACTCGAGATACTTCATTTGAGACACGGACAGGAGGCAGTTGTGGTTGATACTTACGCCACGCTTCTCTGCCAGGATAACATCCCTCTCCTGTTGGCGTTTCTTCGCTTGCAGAATCGCAGCGCGTTTCAGCACAGCGGCGTACGGGTTCAGACGCAACATTGCACGAGTGTTGGATAGTGGGTTCAATTTCTTCACGCTGCGCACCACCCTCTTCCTATAATTCAAAATTATACAACGTTATTTTTCATGTGGTATGCGTATGCAGTTAGCTATAATAAAATAGCGAAGATAATCAGTATTGGAAAAAATGATCACTGTCAGTCAGTAACACGGACCAAATAATCTCATCATGAATAGATCTGTTTGAAATTCCAGTTATTACGAGCTCTAAATAAGAGATAAATTGATCAGTGTATGAAAGAGTGTAAGGTACGTGCCTTGGTGCTCTCAGGACTTTACGAATTTCGTCGGATTTAAGGAGTCTCGAGAGGTCTGTGTTTGCCATCTTTGGGAATGGCAGGTTGTAATCAGCTTTCAGTTTCGATTCCTTGCGCCAGGTTCCGTAAAGAGCATCCAGCTTGTCGAAAGCGGACTTCGTCCAGATTACGAAGCGTCCAACATGACCACCGGGTGCTAGTTTCAGAAGGTTGACCTTATTGATGTTCATAAGATCTACGCCAGGAATGTTGCGGAACGCCTTGCGAATACCCTAATAACAAACAGGTCATTAGTGAAGTGAATCATAGAATGAATTACTTTTCTTCTATATTTAATACGTACATTGTCTTCACCATACACGATCAAAGGTCCACGACGCTGGATGCGTCTGCGGTTACGCATTTTACCCTTACCAGCGCGGAAACGTTGCGATTTGTATACCTATAAATAAAAGAACAATTAATGTCTTCTACATCCACGTAGAAAATTAATTGCATTTTTGTTTGGCCATCGATACCCCATTCTAGCGAATGAACTAGCTAGTCAAGAACGCCTGACAACCATGTTTCTCTAGCACCTGATGGAGCATCTAAGTTAAACGTGTCTTAACAAAGATGCGGACATTTCTACAGTGCATACACATCAGAACTATGTATCGATGCCCACCTTTTGGATGTCATTCCACGCCTTCATGCGTCTCAAGAAAATAACGGCCTGCTTGGTCTTGTTATACTCTTGGATTTTGTCAGAAACTACTAGAGGAAACTCGGGGACTTCTTGGATCATGTGACCTGTGAACAAATAGTAGCATAAATCTGCTGCTCTAGGTCAAGAGTACGTGATCGAACATTTTGCTTTGAATGTTCAGCAAAATGCTATGAATAATCAGTGAACAATCAACAACACGGACCAGCAAATCATCATGAAAGCAAAATTAATCGATTGAACTAACTGATGCTGTAATTTGGTGCTTACCCTTGGATTGTACAAGAGCTGGTACACCAGACGCAGCAATGGCGGAAACCAAAGCGTATCTCTTCTGGTTAACATTGATTTTACGGTGCCAACGTCTCCAGGGTTTGGTTGGGGCGAACATACGACCACCTCTACACATATTACCGAAGGCACCCTGACCGGAGCGGTGAGTACCACCTCCACGGACACGAGGGATACGTGCTACGGCACGTCCTGTACCCCATGACTCTGCAGAAGTCTGGTGACCTGACAAAAGAAACCTATATTTAATAATGACGCTATTAGTTTTGTTAAAAAGAAATAAGCAGAGAAGAGAGAACTAGGTAATACTGATTCCTTTTTGTATTTTAATATGAAATTTGGCACGAATTTGTTAACGGATCACTCACCAGCTTCCTTAGACACGCAATATGGTTGTCTGCTGTTCTTTGAGACCTGCTGATGAACGAAGTTCACGATATCTGGTCGTATCGGTGCTTTGAACACGGCCGGCAGGGAAATTGTATCACCCGAGGCCTCATTTTTATCGGTATAGACCGTAACAAGCGGTCGCGCCGTTGATAACGACTGTAAAAGCATGAAATAATAATTAAACACAAATTACACACGTCCATAACAGAGAAATATTAAAATACTATAGGACAAATATTGTTGTGATCGGAGTCTGAAGAAGTCAGTGACATGGCACATGGCGGACGGAAGAACCGAAATCATCGAATCGAATATCAACAATTCTTCGAGTGAGCATCGAATAACTTAATTTTAACGAGTAACGAGGCACAAAAAATATAGGAACTTATAAGTAGCTATAGAATATACATTAGTATCGAGCTAGAGCAGTTTATGTGATTTATTATTGCGCGATGAATTATCACACGTGGTCAACAATGCGGCAGATACTTCGGTTCCACGTTTATAGAAAAATTCCGTGGAGCCGTGTTTTTTTTCACGCGAAAATTGTAGCTATGGATAAAGCAACATTAAAATTAAATGAAATGCAATGTTTCTTACCATTTCACGTTCTTTTTAAAACTATTCACGCATCAGTCACACACTAACCAGGCAGCTCACACGCCTTACCTGGTCGTAAAGGAAGAAGGACGCGAGCGGAAACGACACAGCAAGACTCGCGCATGCGCAGAGCGGAGGCTGCTTTAAGGTTCCGTTCACAGGCGTGCGTTAAGTCTACTTGCCGTTTCTATGAAATAAATACACTGCAATTTATATACATTTCGGGAAAAACTGTTTCGGAACATTTAGAATTTAGAATCTACAATTTAGGTGGTAATATCGAAACTGAAATTATAAATTCGTCACACATGGCGCCTCTACCGCAGATGAAGTATACAGTAAAGGCAGGTAAAGGTTCGTTCTAAAAAAAACGTAGGAAAGAACAGCGTCTGTAAACTCGCTAAATACAGTTCAAATGATATCGTGTTTAGTATATAATTGTAATAAGCAAAATTCTACAAATAAGTTGGTGAAGGTCCCATAAAAAAATAATGAAAAGTAAAGGTTTATGTAATTAAATTAGTAGATGTTCACACCATACACCTGACCCCAACTCTTTGCCCGACCTGGCCTGACCCCATATCGGATTACGCGGCATATTACAATGGAAGGGATATTCGTTTTTTTTAGGTCGAATGTTTACTGTATGTTCACAGATTTTAGATTAATATGTAATAAGATTGCACTACTAGACTAATCTATGCTGGTCTACTTCTATATATCTCGTTTGTAACTCTACTGTTAGCTAGATTCCTTGCTGCTGTATCGGTAACGTTCGTCTACCAGTTTCAGGAATTTGCCGCTATGTGGAACGTTGCTGAATTTCAATTTTAGTGCATCTTTACCAACAATTGCATGCGCATTATCATCGAAAGATATTCAATGTTCACCTTACAATACAAGAGAATTGCATACAGCGTCCCCAGATGGCAGAACAAATCCAATTGTAGTCCAGAAATATCAATATTTCCAAGATAACTGGACAAGTGTAACCTCCCTTCTGTACATTACAAATGAACAACAAATTAATTGATAAACCATTAAACGAAATTCCCTTAATTCGTTCTGCAATATTTTACGGGCTTTAGCAGCCGAATGATAAATAATTTGATGATTAAAGAATTGTTCATGTCAATGCACCGGAAGTGACTGAAATTTAGAGGGAAAACAATATCTGTTTCGCGAAAGTTAACAATAATGTTAATTTGCTTACAGTATTTGCATTTAGTTCGACGGAATATGTAAATGAAATTATAGCGATACATAGCCTGAACGATAAACGGTTTATCAGTGTACGATAGCGAGCAAAATCGCGTGGAACGTGCCGTTGACTTGGCATGAATCCTCAAAGAATGGTATCGCCATTTTGAAGCGTTCAAACACCCGTGGCGGCATTATGTTCCGACGTGTCATCAGTAAATATGTTTCCCAGATCGAAATAAAAGAATGTAAATGCATGGATCGGCTCGAAAAATTTGTTTAAATATTTTAGTGGACTCCGCGAAATAAACTTACATGGAATTTTAAGGAGAAATTCGTCTTGTAACGAACCTGCCAGATTGGCTACAGCTAGCGCCAAAAGTATTTACGTCAGCGAGGCCGAGTGGTTCGGCTGGACACGTTAGATGATAAAATCATGAAAGGCGCTTCCTGAGAAACATTTTCCTCGTGAGAAACTAACACGATTTTGTGAATACAGTAACCGTCTAGGACGTACGGTTAAAAAGTTATGAATTTTCAAAACATCATTTCTCGCAGGTATCCTTCCGAACGTGTTGGACGTTACTGTACCACCGAAGTGAGGAAGAAACCGAGTGGCCGCTTCGACAGTTGCAGCCTATTAAAATATCGCACTGATTGGATACAATTATATATGAATGTATCAATTTTTAGATATGATAACAGCATGTTTGCTACTCGTACACTCCGAGTACATTTCGCCAGCTATAAAATTATGGACCGTTCTATTCCATGACGTACGTGATCTCGGGTCCCGTAAACAGAACGGTGCAATTGTGATAGGCAAAGATAATGAAGTTGATGATGTAGATGATACAGAAAAAAACTAGAGCAGAAAAAAAGACTTTGCTCGCCGATAACAATGGGATTCGATGATCGCATAACATCGATGCAAACCCGGGTTCGTCATCTGAAATTTAATAAACCAATACTTTTTTTTTGGCATATCTGTAAAATGTATACTGATTGTCATATGATGAGACTATATGCCCGACGCTGCGAATCCCGGAGTGGTCGCTTTGTACAGTCAGCCGCGATAAAATTGTCGGAAGGATCCCGATTAATTCTCGTTCGATCCGTTAAATCGCAATATTACGCATGGGGCGTCATGAGAAACTTGTAGAGAAAAAAAAACTGACCCGATTTAGTGTATATTATATCCCGGTTAAACGTCGTGCAACGACGTTATGGATTATTGAAAATGTATTTTCTGGAAGAAACGAGACTAGGTAAATGAGCCGACTGTACCGTAGACGCCACCGGCAGCCACGAGCGGTCGCTTGCGGTACACTCGTAATCAAAACGATCCGTCGAACGTGTTAGCGGAACCTCGTAATACGATCGTTCGATCGCAAAATTACGGGTGGGGCGTCATGAGAAACTTGTAGCTTGAAAAAAACTAACACGATTTGGTGTATATAGTATTCGTTTTCATAGGACCGTTTACGAGTTATTCATTTTCAACTATTCTGGTACGCGCGGCGTATCGACTTGGTTTCATCAGTGACTGTATCAACGGACGCTACACAGGAGTCCGCAGCCGGCGTAGGTTCAGTTAGCAGCAGTACGCACAGCAAGAAGTATCGCCATGGCTGACATCTCGAACGAAGAACTTCGCAAGGAGATCACCGGTAAGTCGGAATATCCTTCGATTTACTTGTCTACAGTGTTCGATTATTGGAAAACCGGGCTTCTAATTAAATGTGCCGCGATTTATCCGTCGATTCGTGACTAGGAATACGTAGGAAATTAGGCTCTTTGCTCTTGCGATACCTAGACTTTAGCGCGCACGTATGCGACGAAGTGGCGTGCCCCACGCCGGCCATTACAACCGTGATACGATACTCGTATATCCACGTACGAGCAGCGTTATCGGGCCGATGTATCGCAAAACGGCTCCGTGTAACCCGTCCTCGGATTTTTGAGAAAATTTTTCCGCGCCTACGAAATTTCACGGTTTTCCCTCGGTTTTCTTGGAACCGAACAATTTTGCTATGTACGTCTCCTCGACCATAGTGTACGTTGCATGACGCGGCTTGCCTGTGGTGGCGCGCGCCAGAAGCCATCGCATGCTTCGTATCTCTGATTCATTTTCGCTTCTGTTCGAACGCATTTGCGACACCGATGTACGGAGACAGTACCGTAGCTCCATTTTCCACGATATTTCCGCGGATACGATTCTTAGTTTTTCCGTTTCCCTAGGACGAATATAGCTCCGTACCGACGGTTTTACGCGTACATTACATTCGCGACCACGGCGAACGTTGTTCCCTCAGAATGTTTATTGGCACGAGGATTTTCCCGCCGTTATGCACGCTCATCGTCGACGCGATTTTATCATCGAACGTTCCACCGAGTCTCTACTGTTCATTTTGTTGTCTCCCGTGCGGTTTCTTCGCGGTATTTATATGAATTGCTACGATCCAGGTCGAGTCTTTGCCTATACCGCGCCGCGGAGTTTCTCCAATTTTTCGACTTTCGACTAGCCGATGCAACCGAATCGATCGGCCAATGTAAAGCAGGCAATTTTCCTAGCGAAATCGACGCGAAGTATTGTCTCCGGGAAGCTTACTTTCAGAAATCCGATTCCGTGCGATATTCCGGGTAATCGGTAACCGGCGCCGAACAACGGCAGCCATTTGTGCTCAGTATTTACTAGCCGCTTGACGCGGGAAACTATATTACCCTAGATTTTTCCCCCGTACAGCTGCACCACAATTTCCTGTTTTTTAAAAGTCGTTCTTGGGCTTTAATCATTTGTCTGCGGTTTGATGATCGTTAATTAAGTCGCTAGGAATATATATCTGAAATGAACCTTGGAATGAACCTAGAATGTTTTTAGATACATAATGTAAGACTATGTAAGCACAATGCTCAAAAAGAATGTTTGTATTCAGAAATTTTTGTTGTATAATAACGTGTCAAGTTGACACGACTTTATTTACATGCGACATAAATTTTCTGTTCGCAGCTATCCTCAAGGATGCCGACCTCACAACAATGTCTGCCAAAAAAGTCAGGCTACAGATCGAGGGGAAATTGGACATAGATCTCACAGAAAGGTAACGGTCTCTTCGAGCAATTATATATTTTTCTAGGAAATTATGGACATTAAGTGGATGCAGCAGGCACTCTTAGAATCTCAATGATTCAAGAGTGAGTTCTACTGTGTCCTAGAGAAAACGAAGGATCTCTGTGTGGTAATGCTTCCGATGGCTACCACCTCGTTCCTCTTTCGACATTTCAAGCTCGGTTCATAGAAAGTATTTTCCCAATATTTTTCCAATTCACTTTTATTGGAACATGAGTAGAAATAATTCTTGATCGAAACTCTAATAGAAATTAGCACCTCGAATATCTTATAAATTAAGTGAGTAAAAGAACAATTTTCTAAATGAAAATAAAAATTGTCATTTTACTCTCTTGGTCCGGAAGATGTTCAAGGTGCCAATTTGCGAAGCTGAAAATACTTTCTACGGGCACAGTTTACTATGAAAAATATAATAGAGTTCAATTTACTCTTCAATACTTACACTCAATTTTAATGAAAATACTCCGAACGCAGGAAGAAGGAAGTAGACAGTCTAGTCATGGAGTGCTTACAAGAGAAACATGAAGGAGCGAAGAAGAAGAGGAAGACCGCCAGCGAAGAGTCTGAGGATGGAGAGGAAGAGGAGGAAGGTTCCGAAGAAGAAGAGGAGGAAGAGGAAAAAAAGCCAGCCAAGAGAAGTCCCGCGAAAAAGCCGTTGAGCAAGCGCAAGAAGGGATCATCAGATGACGAAGAGAGTGCCAGCGATGACGACGCGAGCGATGAGGAATATAGTCCAAAGAAACCAAAAGCTACGCCTAAGAAGGGTGTGTATGCCATGATATTGTGAAGAAGTATAATGCTATCTATACATTTTTGTTCTATGTTCTCACGATTGATTGTCTGTTACTATACAGGTAAGCCTGGAAAGAAGGGAAAGAAGAAGGGAAGCGATAGTGACAGTGATGAGGATTGGGGCAAGAACAAGAAAGCCCAAGGTGGTGGTGGTGGTGGGAAGAAAAGTGGCGGCGGTGCAGGTAAGGGTGGTGGATACACTCGTGCCATTACACTGTCCCCAGAACTTGCCGCTGTTGTTGGCGCAGAGCAGATGGCACGACACGAAGTCGTCAAAAAGATTTGGAGCATCATCAAGGAAAGAGACCTTTATGTAAGTATCAGTGGAACGAGCCGTTCTATGTTAAATCACACAGAAATCATCATATTCTTGTTATATCGTCTTATTAAAGACCACAACATATCCAAATTTCAACAAAGTTTTAAAAATATTTCACGTGGAAAATTTTCTGCGACTTGAAAAAAATGACTAGATAAATAATTATTGGCGCTGTGTTTGCAGGATCCCAAAAACAAGCAGTTCGCAATCTGCGACGACGAGCTGTTAACGGTAATCGGCGTAAAACGTTTCAGAACTTTCGGTATGATGAAATACCTCAAAAATCACTTTGTAGATTAAATCATCCCTGAGCCACAATCTCCGACAGGTTATAAAACATTGTATAACATATTCCAAGATGCGAATCGCGTCTCTCCATCTTTCTCACACAAAACATACATAAAGTACATATACATACGAACACACAGAACATATTTGCGACTTAAGACTTTAGCCATGTTTACACCGTTTTCCGATGCACTCTGTTTGTCCATGGTTAGTCGCTTCCTCTCACGATACGTTCGCGAGCGTAGCATCTTAAGTTATGGGCATTATTTAAAACAAAAAACGAAGAAAAGTAAGCAAAATAAAATTAACGGCGCCATGTAACACCGTTAGAGGTGGCCGAGAACAATCTTAATGCAAAATGATGACCCACGGAGTTTCGAGGATTTGGGTGAAATTCGGTTAGAAACGCCGAATGAGAGAGTAGATGGGGGGAAGAGACGGTACCATGGACGGTCGGATGATTTTCGAATTGTGAGGGAAACATCGAAGTGTGGCCGATAGTCAGTAAGCTGATTTTAAGTCTATATTCAGGATTAAATATTTTATCGTTTGTTTGACGGTTCTCGTGAACCGCCCATTCCCGCCAAGGGTGAAAATACGGTGTGTGCCGATCCGTGGCAGCGAAGTCGAAGCAGCAACTATGCTCCGAATGATTTTACGGACGGTCGTTTATTAATTTTTATCGCTTGACATTTCGTTTGTGAACGATCGGTGAGCCTACACGCTATTCCGATAAGCGAACATTTTTCCGAAGACTATTATTGCATTTGTGTTTCTCCTCTTCAGAGAAAAAGCTAACCGTTCCCTCGTGTACCGCTGCCGCCAATGAATCACACGATATTTTCATTCGTTTCGTTTTTAAACATTGATTATACATTTCGACAAAAGGATATGTAAACAGAGAGTAAAGAAAAAGAAGAAACGGACGTGTGATTCTGTTGACCAACGAGAGAGAAAGAGAGGGGAATGAAATTAGAATGAGAAAAAACGTGCGGTAAAAATAAAGAGAAAACAACACGATGCGAAAAGAGAAATCAATATTCTGTACCTCTTCTGTATAATAGCTACATTATACACTGAAATTATTACTAAGCGAAATTTAATTGTATTATCGTGTAATTACTAATTATTGTCGTAATATAGGTTTCTTGGTGTAAAAAATTGACCTAACTCTTAAGATGTAATGGTAAAAAGCGATGTATTCAGTGGAAGGTACGATAATGTACGCATATTAAAAAAACTGAAGATGAAACGTCACACAGTATGCGCAGAAACGTTGAAGTGTAGAAAATAAGATAGGCTCATATGGCGCGAGGTACGGAATTGATCCTTGCCGCAGATAAGAAAAAGAGACACACCCTAACGCCTCGACGTGTAACTCGAACAAAAAGGAAAGGAAACACCGTGAAAAATTCGTGCGTTTTTTGGGAATCGAAATTGACGAGTACTGGCCTAACTTGACTCTGGAGAAAGCCAAAAAAAAAAGTATAAGTCGAGAGATAAGATCATTGTGAAAACACTCGACGAATAGATCGAGGGAAAAACTACTACGCGGAGTATGGGTGATAAGTATAACACGCGTATTACACACGGAATGATAAAATTCTAATGGCAGTTTTTTTTTTCAAGGAGAAAATGTGCGGTTTGTGCCCTGATATTCCGTGAATGTATTTGAGATCGTCATTAAAAGATATTGCTTTCATTTTTTTTAATATTGTCCTCTGTACATTTATTCCTCGGTGAGATCATCGTCATCATCCTAAAACGATAGTGTTTAAGGTAGATATCGGAGGGTTCAGAGGTGTTCGAGATCGTCTTCGAGGAAAGAGAGAACGTGCTGATTGTCGTCCCGTCTGCCACGTAGCCCGAAGATGTATGTCAGGAGCTTCTTCGTGTTCATGTAGTTGTCTCTTCTTGTCTGCACCTCTTTGTCTCGGGCTGGTGCAGCTTGCACGTACACGCCATATCGGAAGTTCGACTTATCTGTTTGCGTACTACGTGTGACGCATTGGCTTAGGCTCGCCTGAAAGAAAGCAGAGAGACTAGCTTACGTTATTATCCGATGAAGAAAAACCGTCGCTCACCAGACACAACGCTTTCCTCCTCAGCTCCCACACGTTCGAAGAATAATCTTTGTCAATGCAATACGGCAGGATGTGCAGGTCCGTTTGAACTGACTGCGATTGCTGCTGCTTCAGCTGGTCCCCTTCACCCGACAGCCTAATCGATTATACTTTTACTTTTACGATTGGTACATACTCAATAGTTCTTTAAAAACACTACAATTTTGCTAGAGCGACAGATTTGATCAGTAGTGGATTACTGTTATTTGTCGGGTGCATGAAGAATCACCGTTTAGATTTGATAAAACACTGAGCATAGTTCCTTCCAAAAGCTAAATTTTACGGAGACCTTTACTCACAGCTTTTCTGCTTTTAGAGCCTGAACATCCTCAAGTACCTGGAACAGGTAGATGTACTCGGGATGCCATCGCACAAAATCGAGAGCGTGGTAGATGCACCTGTGAACGACGAGATTCACCTTAGATTATTTTAATCTACGATTTGATCTACGAGAGAGCTACCAGTCCGGATCTTCCCCAAAGTTTTCAGCGGCCTTCTTCGAGCTGAACACATAGTATTTTCCTTTCCACTTGGCCACTCCATTGTTTGGATTTCCCGGGATCAGTGCTCCGTCCAGAAAAACCAGCGTCCACGCGCAAAATCCTAGGAACTGAGACACCGAGCGAATTAATTAACCTAGGGGTGCACAACTGGTTCAACCCCTTTACTCCCACCACTATCTCTCTCTTGCTCTCTTTCTCTCTCCAAGCATTGATTTCGCTGTGTCGTATGTTGATCTCACCTCCAGATTTATATTCTCGAAGTCTTTGGTGGTGTCGGGGTAGTAAAGGGTGCACTCGCCGCACTCGGCTGCGAACAGAGATCACCGATGCAGCACGTGTCGGCTTCTAATAGTCACGCGAGCTTATCAGCGGTCTAACGCTGTGCATTTCATTACTTATCAATTCGCCCATTGACTGCTCTAATCTCTCAGCATCCGTTAGGATCGTTGCCTTGGTCAGCATCTCGTTCAGTATCGTGTCGTTGATTACATTCACTGTCTGCAACGCACATTCAATGTTAATATCATCGTGTTAAGCATTCAAGTTGAAGTAGAAACAACACTTTTGAAATTTTCCAGAATTTAATTATTATGGTGAACCAAGAAAAGGTCTAGTTACCCTGGTGTTTAGGCTCTGCATTTCCCACAGGAAGCTGTTGGCGCTGCTCAGGATGATCACTTCGTCCTGAAAACCCATCCAGATGTCCGCCAGGTCGATGAATTGTGGCTGTATGGGTGAAGACACGATTTCAAGTACCTTCTGTAAGGATAACTCTGAAAAAGAGTATAAAGCGCGAGCTTACGTATACTTGAGCCGTGGGGATGGCGGTCCTGTACCTTACGGTGTCATGGATCTTGAAGAGTCGACCCTGAAGACGCTCCAGCAGTATTTGCAGCTCCTTGTCAGAACGTTCCACGTCGCTCAACACTTTTCTGCAATTTAGTTGTTAGACAACACACAGTTTGTAAAATGTAAATTAATTTATACTATACGGAAGATTTCAGAGACAAATTGAGGGGGGTGTGGACATAAGGGTTGAAACTGGCAAGGTTCAGACCTACCTGACGTAGATCTCCTGCTGCCTACAACCTGCCAAAATTTTAGTCAGCCAGTAAACATTTTCCTGATTGAAAACGCCAAATGGCATCACTTCCCGGTAGCAAATTGATCTTTCTAAAGCCGCTGTGCACCTGTAGATCTTCGTCATCAGACGCTCCAAAACATCAACGACAGAATCGTGGGTCTTCTTTGTAGCCTCTTGCAGTATACCAGGCACTGAAAACGTGTATTTCATGTCACCGATGAGTCACCGTAGATCGCGAAACATACTCACGATCGTCGATGCCCTCGCCCCCGCGCTGGCAGTCCCTGTTGAATAGCCTAATCCCCGCGACTATGCACATCAGCTCCATCAATTGTTCCTCCTTCTCTCGTTTCGACATCTTCACGTAAGCCTCCAGCTCTGAAGGCTGGAATACGCTCTGCAGGGCCACTGAAACTTCCCTAAACGCAGCGAAAATGATTCCAGGTCGAAGATTCATTTGGAGATGATTCTTGATTTGTGATTTTTACCGCAGTACTGCTGGAACTGTAGGATTCCCCAGGCCGCTGAGGACAGTGATCACGACTAGCATCTTCTGGTATAGTCTTTCAGAGTTTTGTTTGTGTGATAGTTTCTCAGTTTCGCAGATTTCAGCAACCATAGGGCCCGTTTTTTGGTGGAGACGCAGCCTGTGCCGCTTCACGGTTTCGTCTGCGAAAGGACAAAGAAACTTTGGAAGCTTATCTTTGGATTTTAATGTTTATTATGCTGCGATTGGTAATCAATACGGTTTCTTTTTGAAGATGGACGGATAAGGGTTGATTTCTTACCCCTGTCGCGGTAATGTTTCGCGAAGTATAGTTGGCTTTTTAGGATCGTCAAGCTGGGACATTTTTCGTCGCATATTTTGCTCACTACTACTTGGATGAGTTTCTCGTTGTTCTCATCGTTGGTTGTGAAGTCGTATTCGGGATTTAATAGGAACAGAGTGAGCTGTGAATTAGACTGTGATCATTAGGGTATCAATGATTGACTGCGTTAAATCGCGATGGAAAGTACCAAAAACGAAGTTAAATCCTTGTTCGCGTGCACTCCCATAGATTTGCACTTGGTCATTATACTTCTGATCACTTGTTTTCGCGTATTATCCATCGTGCACGCTTAAACGTTATTATTCGGACGAGTTTCAACGAGAGAAGTGCGTTTCGTCCTTGCTGTTTGATCGATACGTGGGAAGCTTCCTGGCCATCCACGCAATTATGTAAAACAGAGAAACGTTTCATTGCTATGCCTGATCAAAGAACCTTCTTTGCCAATTAATTCCTACGTGAATCTCATTGAAACCTCGATCGCGACGAACAGTAGACAGAATCTTGTACAAGAGTCTTATACATTTTCCGTGTACACATTAAAAGAGCACATATTAAAATAATCATTATTTTTCAACGATTCGTTCCTGTTCATATTCTTCCTATACGAATCGTGACCTGATTTTGTACTTTATATTAACCTAACTTGTCAACCTGAGATTCTCCGGTGGTCTTTCCCCAATCGATGTCCGTATATTTATCCTGCTAATGAGCAAACATTTACGCACGCTTTTTCCAGCGAGCGTGAATCATTGTTTCAGAAGCAAACAAATTGCACACTTGCTGCGGAGAACTCGGATAACGCGATCCACGTCAAACGTTCAAAAGTTTGTGGAACTCGTATCGAACGGAGTCTATAGATAAAAGAAAATTGAAATTCTATCCTTCAATTCTCAATACACAGTACCTTTTTTATTATTCAACATTACTAAACATTACTACTTTGGTAATTCGCAAAATGATGTCTCATCAAAGAATCGTTTCGAAGGGCGAATCGCCGTGCATATCGAGGCTAAGCAGCATCATCAATCCACCTATAAAAGAAACATCTTCGAATCAAAGCGCAAAGGCTCCGTTTCTGCCCCTAATTACGACTTCCTTCTACGCAAATCAACGTGGGCGTAGTGCCGCGCGAATTCCGGTTCAAACGGCGCAGTTTTTCGCGCGGCGGGTGTTCGGGAAGGTTCGTGTGCTGTCGCGAGTCTCGACGGCTCGATACGTCGCGGTGGTGGGGATGGGGGTTCGGTTTCCGAGGGTCGCGACGGTCGCGTCAGTCTGCACCGGCAAAGGAATCGGGTTGGATGATCAGTATAGTGTGGTGCGCTTCACGAAAGGGTTTAGCGAGGACCCGGGACGCGAGACAGAAAGAAAAGTTTGTGATGACGTTCGCGTGAGGCTCGTGTACACCGTTGTGAATCGCCGTCCGAGAAACATGCCGACTGGTAACCGGTGCTCGGGTCCGCGATGCACCTTCGGTGGTGTAACGGTGCAGTGGAAATTGGTGCTGGTTCTGTTGATGGTCGTTGTCCTGTCTGACGTCTACGCCGATGTCCAAGGTGAGTCTTCCACATACCTATCTCTCTTGACCAAACAAATCACACGAGAACTCGTTGGTTTTTCAGACGATTGTCGAAACCTTGATGTTTGTTTGTTTGCATCGTTGGTCACGCTCGCTCTTTCTCTCCCTCTCTTTCTCTCTTCACGACTGTTTCTCTCTCGATTGTTTGGTCGCCGCGAGCACGTTTCGCTAGACATTTTTATCGGATTCACCCGCGCAATGATTAAACGTTTTCATTGTCAATGAGGATTAGTCAGACCCTACGCTACTCGATCAGGCACATAGTAAGTGTAACCGTGAGAGTATGTCCGTGCAGTTATGCGTAACCAAAGTCACGCTCCGCCGTGATACACATGCAGATTCTGTGGCGCGTTTTTGTTCGGTTTCGAACTCACCAGTCGGAGATCTAAATATGTATGTTACTGTGGTAGAGAGGTGTTTTCGTTCGGAGAAGCTCCGGTCGATGCTCGTTTAAATGAGATTGATAGGGGATGCTGCACGCGAGCGTGTGCACGTATCGCTGATCGAGCGTGACAGCCTCTCCATTAGCTGAACAATGCGAACCCGCCCGTTAACCTGTTAGCTGACTTTTCTCCACCGAAAGATTCGCAGCGGGATTAGTGTGCAGTGTAGGATGCACGTACTCGATTTTGAATTAATCGATACATTCGATCGGTCGACCGATTAAAAGAATTAATCACGATCGATTTGATCGATTTACACAAGTTAATCAATATTTGCTGATTAAATACATTGATCAATCGTCGATTACGATTAATCAGAATTTCGTTTGGTGTCTCGGGAATATCGTCTCGGAGCATTAAGTAAATAAAGGCGGGAATTTTTAAGTTGGTCGTGACTATGAGTAACGCGTAATGACTTCACGGAAGTGTCTCGCTTTTAGTCTAGCATGAATGAAAAAGGGAGAGCGGTGACTCAGAGGCTTGGCGCACGTGCTCGCAATGTAACATTAACAGAGTTCAACGATAACAAAACCCGTCGTCGCTTTCTTGTCACATTTTCGATGAGGTTTCGGAGCAACTTTCTTCGACGTTTAAACTGCGCGCGCAAACTTATCCGATCGCCGAAGTCAAGTGATTCTACGGAAGTTTGAAGCAGCGATTTCTTTATTTGCAATTGTCTGGGAATTTGGATAGTCTTTTGTTTGTTGGTAACGACGTAGGCCGTGATTCCCGTTCATTGATTGGATAAACTAATTGTGTACATTTTCTTGAGATTGTAACATTAATCTTGAATGGTAATTTCAAAAGAGATGATTAGATTAGATCGTTTATACTGATTCATTGGTTTATGATTGAAATTATAACATATAATTGAATAACTTGGCTGTGAATCATACGCTTTGAAAAAGTGGTGAGCAATCATCACTGGTTATTGTATCAAGGTTTACAACCGTTTCAATGATATTCAACTTTTTTTTACCATTGAACGAGAAATCACACACCCGACTATTCATTGTTTCATTATACAGATTTTTTATCGGTGGAAAAATTCATTCGAGGCAGTAGAGGGGGCAGAGAACTAATTATACATATAGGGTGTTTCGTTTATCTGATAACGGAAATATCTTGTGACGATCTGAAGTTACGAAAAAAATTTGTTTACAAAAATTGTTCGGTATGAAGGGTACAATCATATAATCTAATTTATTTGAGGACTGTAGATTGTAGATATGTACTGGACTGTAGATATGTATTATCCAAAGAAGGAAGAAAATTGTTTCGATAATATCTCGTTAACTATTAGGTTTATGACATATGAAGGTCAACACTATTATACTCAGAATTTGATACTCTATCGATCTATGGTATAAAAAATAGGACATTCCATTTAAGAAACTTAATTTGACTTTGAAATCCCCCCTTCTCACCATTCTAGTCCTAAAAAAAATTAAACTATATGATTGGACCCTTCATACGTCACAAGATATTTCCATTATCAGATAAACGAAACACCCTGTATAGAGATAGTGGCAGCAAACTCGAGCGGAGTTCACCTCTAAAAATAAAGGACTTTAATTATTGGGGACGGGAGAGGGCAAAAGCAAAATAAGTAATTAAAGAATATGCAGGATAGATGAGAATCGATTGCGCAGTTCTAAGTAGAATTCGTAATTCTATAAAAATAAAAGAGAAACTGGGACTGGGAAGGGGTGACAGAAAAATAATTAGTTTCTGAAAATGGAGGTCAAATAAAGTCAGCTGTTTGTAACAATTTTAATTCAATCGGGGAGAGCCCTGAAACTGCGAGGGGAGCAATGATCGAGGGGATGGTTGTAGTCTGTGGTTTTCCGCGAAAACGGCGGTCCCGTTTTTCTGCAAACGGGGTTCGTCGCACCCTCGTCATCGTCGCGGCACGGCGTCGCGACAATTTTTTCTTTGGCCGACGGTGATCTCGACGCGGCGTCGTCGGCGACGGCAGCTCGTTTTAACGGGCAGACAATGAAGAAGAATGTAAAGTGGCGGGGGCCGAGGTTCCATTGCCTTTCTAGCAGCCGCATTGTTGTCCCGTCACCAGACGGAGCTCTCCGTGAGGGGGGCCGTTTAAATCGAAAGTCGAGAACGAGAACTCGATCGGTGCGATGATCGAGACACGATCCCGTTCGATTCGATCGAGGAGCCTCGGCTGCATTGGAAACGAAAAATCGCACGGAGAATCGTCCGCGAAAGAAACCGGGTACGTTAACGAGCACCGGAGATAAAGAAACGCTCGCTCTCTCCGGTTCGTGGATTTATCGATTCGCGACGCGAGTCACAATTACGACAAATTAATTGGAGAACCACCGACGCGATCGGCCGGCCCGCGCAAACAAACCCGCCGCATTTGCATCCCGGCTACGCGATCCCTGTGATTTATATGTTGCGATCTAACCCTCGATCAAATTCGGCCCCGAGCGAAAATTAATCCGAGTTCTACCAAAACCTTCGTCTAAATATGTGCATTATTCATTCCTCTTGGACTGGTATCAATTTGCATTCCTCTATCATCGATATTTATTGGACGATTTCAAACATTCGTGCCCCATCATCAGGGAGCAGCTTCAACAGCTTCCTTCAAGATAAAGCATGCAGTTGTTAGGAAATCGGAATCCTGTCAGCTTGTAAATCGTTGGGAGACAATTACAGAAAATCGTAGTGATTATATAATTGATTGATGGAACTATCATTTGAACAATTTACTTACCGGCGATGTTTTAATGGCCTCTAAAGTCGAAGATCAATAGATGATTCAATGAATTAGAGTTACCAACAATATCATTCATAATTCAACAAATTTTTATTCTGCTTCTTGTATTCGTTAAAAAGGTTATTAGTATGCTACATACAATCGATATGAGTCCTCTTCTTCTTCTATGAAATTACAAACGACAGGGGACTAGACATTAATCGTTGGACTGCGGATGTTTATGCAGAATAAAAATTAATTTCAAGCTAGTGGATTTACACAGATATTCACTTCCTAATAGATTGGGCGGTAGTTGAATGTAATACAACAGCATTTTTCATATTCTTTAATCATTTGTACAATTTTGATCCACTCACGAGTCTATCTAGAAGTAGGAGTCATGTGAAATCCTCGGAAAGATGCTGGAAGCACTCCCGACAGCGTAATCAATAATTGATGAGCTCGGTGTCATCAGGATTTGTCACCGGTTTTCAAATTCTTCGTGTCTTCGCGTCGTACTCGCTCGTTACGTCAGACCGACGCGACGGACGAGTCGCAAAACCGAGAGGGACCGGTTCATCCCGAAAACCGTGTGAAAACCCCGTCCCGCGAGAAGGGGTTATCCACCAATCGCGAATTTGATTAGCAACGATCGTTGGCTCCACCATCCGCGAACTCGAGACCCCGTTCGGGTTTCGAGGTAGACCAGTGGCAACCAAAGTTGAGCAAAGTCTGATTACACGTTGTTAATTAATTCGATCGAGGTATCCCATTCTCGGGCGGTCGATCGGCGTTCTACGATTGTAATCGGGGTAATTACGACGCGTTTACGATTACGGGAAGTAATCGAATTAAATCCGCGGCGATCCCTGCTCTCTCGTACATTTTCCAGTGATGCGTTTCGCTTCCGATCGGGCCTGTAATCTCGTTTGGAGTTCGATCGATTTTCATCAAAATTTTACCCAAAATAACCGTAAATATAATATATCGAGATTACGCATTTACGAAGCTGATGAATCGCGAAGGTGCGTTCGAAAGGTGAAAATCGTACCTGCAATCGGTGGAACGGAAGTCGCGACGTCATCGGGTCGCCAATAGCACGGGCTCGAAACGATCGTCCGCTCGTTAAGCGGTGAGTAAGCGAAGCCGTCGTCGTTGTGGCAGAAAGGAAGCATTTAATCGCGTTTACGCAATGGAGAAAGAGCCTTCGGTTTTCGAACGTTCGTTGGCGACTTGATAATCCCGATCGCCGGTGCTCCAGCGCGAATTTTACTCGCGATGTGACGCGCCTTCGCGATTAATTCTCCACTTCTCGTTTATCGATCTACGAGAAGTAATTTGTTTGACGAGTTCGAAGCCTTAAAAATACGAGGCAGAGGAAATTACGTCAGAAATGTATACAACGGTCTAACGATCAATGCTGTGAGGATCGTGCAACAAGTAACGAGAGGCCGAAACAGCTCGTTGAGTGAGCAGACATCGCGAACATCTGCGACGTTGTTACGTGACCAGGGCCGAAGTCGTCGGACGATTAAACTCGAAGGAACTCTAGGCTGGTCGAGAGAGAGAGAGAGAAAGACCGGAGTCCCCCCATAGGAACCATTGTCTCCCCCACATAATTATCCCCGAGAGCCGAGAGGTGAGATCGTGATAGGGGGACACGGCTGTTGGTCTGTGCTGTCTGCTCGCGAGTCAACGCGCCTCGATTCGTTGGCATATGGTCGACGCTGGCACGCGTCGCATAATTTCGTTCCAATGGGCGCCGGTCTCTCCGTGTACACGTATGTGTGCACGGAAATCAAATAGAACGGAAATAGCCGGCTTCGACGGGAGTCGGAAGTACAATGAACGAGCGAAAGGGGATCCGTGGCCGGGGACTTTGTTTCTGCTGGCCCATTTCGAGACCGCCGAAATTGTTCGGACCATTCGAATTGGCTTCGATTGGGGTGTTGGCGTGGTTGTCAAGCTGGGTAAACAGGATTGGAGCCTTGTGACGTTTGGGATCTTTCGCGCGAGAGTGCCTTTTGAATGTCTGAAACTTTATCTATTTACTTTTCTCCTACACGCACACGTTGTCGGAGAATTGTAGATTCTGGCGAAGAGAAAACCGTTCTGCAGGGAGAAAATTGTTGCCGGATGCATAAAGAATGGCCGTATCGTGCCAGCAGAAAAGATGGAAGCGTAGGAAGAGGATTATGGGGGTGGGTTACGTGTTTTCTTTCGTAACCGAGGAGCAGGAGGGTTTCTTTCCGCGGGCCGGTTAATTTCCACGGAGTCTGGGCCGGAAGAAAGAAGACACGGGAGGGTAAACAGGGTAAACCGGTAACAGGAGGGATGATTTCGTAACGGAGAGCTCGCTCGCCTTCGGAGCAGGCACGCTTAAGTAACGCGGTTTATATTTCAAAGGTCTGCGACAGGGTTATCCGGAGGGTCGGTCTCGCGAGCAGGAGAACACACCGGGGAAAGAAGGATAAAAGGGTAAACTGATAGCAATTTAGAGCGGGATAGCGAAGCCCATATGCCGCGGGCGGATGCCATTTTTAGCCGAGAGGGTGGACGCTTTACGATTCTCTCGAGATGAACGGAGAGAACGAGACTCAGCCCAGGTGATTGGTTACGGGCCTGGTTTCCTTCGCGGCGAAACGAATTCCGACATTGAGGACGTACACCTACGGCGGAATGTAGGTCTGACCATTGACGGGGACTCGAAGGCTGCGTATCGAACGTTCATTACTTGCGAAACCAGGCGCGAACTGAATTTCGAACGCAGTCTCTACGATTGTTTGTAGAAGTTGTGAAGTCACGCGCTCCATCTTCTCGTCCCCTTTGCTTGTCATAAGTTGCAATGGAGGGACTGAAAAATCAGCACCGCGGTGATTCACACATGCCAGACAATTGATATAAAATTACTTCGTCACTTCGAATCGATTTTAGAATGCGTTTCCGTAGGAATTTTGAGAGGTTCGAAGGCTGATATTGAAGCTAAAAGACCGTATTCTACGATAGATCCACTTTAATTTCGAGTAAAATACGGCATCGGGCCAAACAGTCCAGTCTCGCGGGAGTGATGGTGAAAAAGTTTAGTGAAACCAGCGAGCTCTGTAATCGCAATAATCTGCGGACGTCGCGAGCGACGCGTCGGATGGTACGAGATCTCGCCCACAAGCGGAACGGGCACGAATCGTTTAGAAAATTCTGCCCACACGTGGCACGAGCCAGTTCGTCGGGCCGGGCCGGGCCGATTCTCATTGAGCTTAAACGCTCTTGACCCGTCGCTAAGCCCGGCCTTAACGGCTCTCCCGGCTTTCCTACAGTGCGTTCCGAGCCGCTTTAAATCCCCGGCTCGTAATTGAGATTTCCTACGATCGTCCTGCGAGCATCCATGATTCGCCGATGATTCGCGCCGACGAGATCGCGCCACGAATTAATTACGACGACACCGCCGCGCCGCGCCGCGCCGGTTCCGCTCGGAATGACGAATCTGCTCGTGCTAAAACGAAGAGCAGAATAGTGACGCGAGTGACGCAAGGATCGAGGCCGCAGACGACGATTCTGTACGGCGACGGACGTCCATAAAGCTAAACGCGTTTCCTGTGTCTCGTTGCAGTTTGTTAGCTGACCGTTCGTTGCAGCGCACCGCAATGACACCTAAACTTGTACCACACACGGGAAACTCTCCAGCGAGTTTCTTTGTTCGCGGCTCGTTGCGCGGAAACGCGCGACGTTTACTCTTAATTCGCTCGTTTCAGCGGCTCTTTGATCCTCGATTGCCGGCTGTACGACGCTCTGTGACCCGCAAAAGACGCGACGCGGAGTTAGTGGCTCGATAAATGGCTTCCATAAAGATTCCCCGTACAAAGCCATAAAAAACACTGTTCGTGTGTTTTATGTTCTTGGATGATCACGATGCAAGCATGAAATCTCTGAACAATCGCGTTTTGCTCACAGCTACCGTAGGTATCGGTGCAACGTTCGACGGCGGCCGAGGACGCCGATTTTTAAGGTGCATAGAAACCCGTTTCACTCGCGCCATCACGGCCACAGTGCGCCCCGGTGCAGGCATCGGTTAATTAAATCACCGGCGTGGCGATAATACCGTTCGATACCTGGTCCCCGAGAGATCTCTGACCTCGCAGGTGACAATGCAATTTCCTGTTGGGCAGGTTTCGAACTCGATAGATACGTAATCGGCGCCGGTACACGCCCCGGTTTTCACGAAATGCACATTGATCTCTTGGTTATAGGGGTCAAATAATTTTTGTGGTCTCGTTTCCCTAAATGCTGGAACTCGGTGAGAATATGATGTGCGCCAGCGGAAGCAATTGGACAACAAATTTTGTTTATAGCCAAGGACGATTTTTTTCAGAATCGCGAGCGCCAGTCTCCTCTTGGCACCGAATCCCTCATCCTCGATTGTTCGAGAATTGTTTTCGGGTCGCGAAACAAGCACAAGGATGCCCGTAAACCGGATTGCGACAGGTCGCAGCCGCGCGGAAAGAAAACCGTGGAAAAACGCGGGTCGCGTGTCCGCTTGGCCCTCGCTTGGCCCCGGGAGCATCTCCCAGGAGCATCCGTAGCAGTCAACGTAGTCTACGGAGCGAGGCTATGGGCGTGTTCTCAAGGACTCGGCGACGAGTGGCTTCACGGGCCGTCGAGCGTTCCGAGAAGGACGAGAAATAACGAACGCGAAGCGAGATCGCGCGCCTCCGTGAATAATTAAGCCGTTGTTGCGGCATTTTTTCTCAGTCTCCGGGCTCTCCATTACCGTCGTCACCGTCCCGTACCATTCAAAACCCCGATTCCACGCCGCGCCGCCGTCTAGGAGAGACCGAAACGCAGAAAACTCCCGAGTTTTCGACTTCTTTTTCGACGCACTGCTGACCAAGCTCAAAGCTCGTGCACAGGCATTTTCTTCGGTGCTACAACGGCTCGGGAAAATTCTGCGTGCACTACACAGTTGCCGCGAGCATTCTGCTGGAGCAGAAGTCTGTGCAACTTCACGTTCCTTCGGAATTATATGCGGAATAGAACCGTTTGATGCGAAGTTAACACGTCGACGGATCCGTCATTCTAAAGGTTCCGGAAAATCAAAAGAATTTAATTAATGGAACCAAAATTCGAGGGACATAATTTATCATACTGGTTGCGTCTTCTACCGTTTTGCATCCTTCATAGCCTAATCCAATTGGATCCGCGAAACTCTCGGTTTACGCTTTCTCGAAATTAAAGCGATTATTCGTTCTGAACTTTCTATGAAGTTTTCGAATTTGAAAGCGTCCCGAGAAAGTTTGGAAAGTGCAGCAGATCCATATGCAACGGTGTCTGTTGTATAAATCAGCGAGGATTTCGTTTATGAGTACACATAACCAAGTAACTCTTTACTTAATAATCATCTTCCAAAAATGCAGAATGAAATTCGCATCACTTTTGGCACGAATGGTTCAGATGAGAGATGTTCCACTGAAACGCGATTCGAATCGAAAGAATTGCATGACTCACGAATAATAATACGGACTATGCAAAATCGCAAGAAATACGGCTCCGGAGCCGACTTCCCCAGAAGATAAACTGCACCAGTATTTTTCCGATGTATATACATAGCCAGACAACAGGCGATGTTCAGCGCCCCTGCAGCGACGCACTCCATACACCATCCAAAAGCTCTCGGGGGAAAAAAGAACATCGTTTGGATGATTCACGCTTACGTTGTACCTTTAGTCACGCGTGACTACCGGAGATCGAATTCCGGGAAGTCCTGATACGTTCATCATTCTTGACCGGAAGCGTGGACAACGCGCTTTCCGGAAAGACTAAAATTGTAGGAAAGAAATCTTGCTCCTCGCTGCAGGATGCTGCAGTAATATACCATCAAATATCGAAAGAGGAAGGTCCAAGGAATCAGATTACGAAGACAGCTTTTTTTAACGTAATTGGTTTGAACAAACATTCGAAAAAACTGAAGAATGTATCAGCTTGCCCTACTTTGGGAAAACAAGCAGGCATTGGTCGTCGGTCGGTGCTTTACGAGGGCGATAAAGCCGGAACAAAGATAGAGCCGGGAAGTTAAAAAGGTTTTCCGGGAATCTGTTTGGCTCGTAAAGCTCCCGACGATGGACGCAGAACCTCGTAAAACGCGAAGACCTCTCGCGATCACGAGAACGCCTCGATCGAAGCTCGTATATGCACACCGTTGCGCTGCGTAGCGTCGAAGCTCGTATGCACCGTTCTAATGGACGGTCCGGGGTCGACGGGAGAGTAATGGAGGAATAAATTCGACGCCGTCCGGGAGCGTGAAAGCGGCTTTCGCGACTCCATTTTCGCGAACCGTGGGAGGGACAAAACGGGGGCTGGGAAAAATCGGGGCCGGGGAACGACGCTACCGTGTTCCCCCGTAATTTTCGCGGTCCCCGTGGAAAGCGCGATCCGACGCTAATGTCGCGCTCGCCGGATGCAATTTAACGGCAACACGACCATTTGCATAATCGGCCGAGATTGGCCGCGTTCCTACTCTCTCTCTCTCTCCCCCTCCCCCCCCTCTCTCTCTCTCTATCTTTCTCTCTCTCCGGACACTCGGGATGAACGCGATTCAAAGGTGATCCGAGAGCCCACGCTCTCCGCAACGAAATTGCTGCGAATACACTCCCTCTGGAATTGCTAGTGCGCTGCTTTATGCGATTTGTCGGATTTCGGTGTTATCCCGGAAAAATTGACTGCGCAGAACTGTTCCATCTTTCGCCGACGGAAACAATTTTGCAGTGACAATGAAGCTACCGAAAATTCGGAAAAAGTTCACGAGAAAATATGAATTGCGTGTGAAGGCGAAATCTGCATTATTTTGACTTTTTCGAGGTTTCTGATTCATTACAACCAGGATGTTCAAGTTAAAAATTTAAAAATCGGTAACTACATGTTCAGATTTTTTAAATTGTTCTACAACTTTAGATTTCATGTATAGAATTCTACTGTGAATGCATGAAATCCGTAGTCTACTTGTACATATATAAGTTAGGGTATTGTACCTCGTCTCTCATTCGCTGCGCTTCAGTGCACTTTGCTAGAGCACGAACTTCTGATAAAGTGGAGAACATTGTCCCGATCTAAGAATAATTGACGAGTAAGTCAATATACAAGAACCTATTCGGAAATGTTGGAGGAGCTCCCAAGACCCGACGAACTGTCAGAGCCCGAAGGTGTCGGAGTTCCATTGAACGCTTCGCGTTGAAAGAGCAACCCCAAAGTAAAGGCGACGACAGTTGCGAGCAGCCCCGGGATCCCGTGGAAAAGCGTGTGCAGTGTGCGATGCACTCGCGATGCATCGACCTCCATTCTCGTTCGATGGTCTACTTACTATTCTTACGAGGGAGATCCACGCTGCTCGCCGGTGCCCGCTTATCGAAACCGGGCGAAACTGGAGCGAGAGAGCGGTGAACGCGCGTGCAGTCATCGGGAATTCGTCGGGAAAACTTTCGCCGCAATTTTCCTGCGATGCGATGCGGCAACGATTGCGCAATTTTCCTAACGTTCGACACGGCTCACCGTTCGTCCGACGGTCTTGCAACCGATCGCAGTTTTGCAAACCTGACGACGCTGCACCCGGGGCACCGGCATCGAACATTCTTCAATATGGACGCTCTGGAAACGTTCGTTACCGGAGCCACGAATATTTTCTTGAAACGAAGCGGAACGGTGAGCGGGTTCAAGATGCAGGCGTCGATTTGGCTGGACATTTGAGGGAAATTGAGAGGTTCGAGGGTTGAGAGCGGTTCTGCGTGCAGCTGGGCCGATTGTGAACCACAGCGAGCCGAGACCGCAGGTAAATCGAACGATTTGGAGAGTCCAGGTGCGAGCAGCAGCCTGCGGGGATGGTTTCCCCGGAACGCTTTCGAAAACCGAGGAACAAAAATCGGCCGAGTTGGCGTCGGTCCAAGTCTCTCGTAAGTAAAAAGTAAAACGATACACACAGGGACTTCGGAGCGGGGGACGAGAGAAAGAGAGATTGAGAGGATCGTCTCTTCAGCGTTTCAAAAGGGGAGGGAGGAAGAATCGACTCTCGCGGGTTTAATTCGAGCACGCGCCACAGATTCCCGAGACATCTGCCACACGGGGTCCTCTCCCTCTTCTCGATCATCATGGGGGCAGAACAGCGTCTTTCGCTCCGAGGGAAACGAGTCCTGAATTAAAGCTGGATTCTATTAACAAGACCCGCGCGTCTATTCTCGGAGGCTGCTCGGAACAGCGTCGAAGAAAAAGGAAGAAAGAGGGAGAGAGAAAGACAGAGTACTGCACACGGTTGGCAGAGTTATCGGCCCGCATTTTTCTCTTTCACCAAAGCTGGCTGCTTCTGGCTGTTGGCGATCGTCTATCAAATTCCTCGTTGTTCGAACCACCGGGACTCTCTGGCTCTATGAATCTCGCGAGAAAAACGCTGCGGATGCTCAACGGAGATGTCCATCCTTCCATTACGGCATCGCACATCGTTCTATGGAGGATGCTGGAATGGGCCGAGGTGGACGTATAAAGTGCTACTATTATCCCGCACCATAAGTCGTGTCCTTTCCCGACGCTTTAAAAGGAAATTCTAACACTTCTGCTCACTTCGAACTCTCGCGGACAAGGATTTTTAAAAATATTTTCCTCACACTTAGTTCATAGAACTGGAAGAGAATATCATCTGCACCTTAGTTATTCTTTCGAGGAAAGGCGTTTATCTAAAAATGCTGCATTTTCAACATACTCTCTCCAGAAGTAAAACAATGAAGAAAAAAGCTTTGTTCTTCGAATCGATTAAGAGACGCGTTTACCTGTCCGCGACCGGTTCCGACGTTTCCCGAAAAGAATACTTTGAGAAGTTGGATTTTGCGGTTAATTTCCGAACGAATCGTTCAGCCTTTGTTAGAAGTTCGCCACCCCGGCAGAAACTACCCTGGAGTCGTTCAGCCGGGCAACTTTCATTCGCCAGATCCGCGGAAACAGATCGAGTTTAATCGAGAAACGGGATTAACGGCCGATCCCGAGCACCATTTTTCTCTTTTCTGGGTTTGTTGGATTTTTTTTTTTTGTTCGCGAACGAATACTCGTTTTCCTCTGGGCCGGAAACGGAATAAATTTCGACCGTTTCGACCTCTCTTCCGTTTCCGCGTTCTCGCACCGGTCGCTATTTTCTATTATTTCAGCCGGTCATGGTTGGAACAGGGATTCCGGAAAAACGAGGAGAACGAGAAAACGGACGTCGGCTTTCCAAGATAACGCGACACGGACCACGAGAGAGATAACGCGAATCCACGGGGCTTCAACAACAATCTCATAGTGAACGTGTTCTGCGCCGGTGAGCCCCTATGGCTCCGCTACGCGGCCGTTTTTAACCTAATCTTCGGTGAAAATGGGCGGTCTCGCGATGCCGGTTGACCCAGTGAATCTGGAAATGCTAGGAAGATTCTTCTAAATTTTTGTTCCTCTTTCGAATATTATTCTTCCGTTTCAGTTTGCAATTTAACAATTTCATCTAGTTTCGTTTAAACTGCTTGGCCGTCGATGTGTCACTTGGAAAATGGAGTGAACCGTCTGTCCAATAAAATACAAAACGTCCGGCATCCTTTGGGAATTGTCAATGTTCTCAAAAATATTGCAGCGGAGAAACATAACGGGATGAAACGTCAACGTCTACTTCTTATATAGATTATTCGTTCTTGTTCTTTGGCTTGTAGCATGATCGTAAAATGGAGTGAACTTTCCGTTCGCTATAAAACGTCTGACATCCCGAGGGAGTTGACAATATCCTGAAAAATACGGCAAGCAAGAAGCTAAATGGACAGTGAAACTTCATTTGTCTTAAAAAAAGTTCATCTCCTTTAACTTGCGGCTCCATCGCAAAATGAAATGAATTTTCGATTTAACTGGCACCCTGTCTGCTGACCTATGCAGAAATTGAAAACATCCTCACAGAAACACAGCGAGGAATGAAACTTTGACTCTCCGCTGCTAAATGGGGCGTCTTTGAGTAATTGGTCTCGCGAATCTTCCTCTCTTCGATATTCTTCGAGGAACAGCATCGTTGGCGGGGAAACGAATCGAAACGAGTACTCGATTACTGTTGCCGTCGGTTTGATTTGTGCTGCAATGTAAGATAACAGGCTCCGGTTAAACCGCGGCAATCGCAATCAATTCCGCGAGACGCTCGAGGTTCTTCGTTGCTTTTAGGGTCTGGGTGGATTGAAAGATAGTTCACAATTAGAAAGGCGCCGTAAGTCTCGCCGGTTTCTACTCGGAAAAATCGGGTAATTTGTACAGCTTTCGCGGCAACGTGCCGACGAGACCTGGCACGCAACTGCAACAACAATCGAATTTCTCTCGTCGCGTGCCTCCTCGCGAAGTGTCCATAACACGCTCGAGAGGAATCGCTGGGCGTATCGGGACCGCTTCTGTAGAAATTAGGCTTCTTCTCAAAACCTACTACATACACTCCATAAGGGGCGTTTCCACTGATTTACATCTAAAATTGTAGCTAGATAATTGTTCCATGGTCTAAAAACGCGTGCTTCACGGATCAGTTTCGATAAACGAGGATCCGCTTTATCGTGGATTACAGGAGAATATACGATCGGAATCGTATCGTGTTCGGTATTGTTTTAATCGGAAAAGTGTCGCGAATACGTAGGTAAAAAAGCTTGACACAACAGAATAATTAAAGAGTATTATCATTAAATATGTATTATCTTACCGATGTCGATGATTTATTCACTCGTTGTTCTCGTCTACGTTCTCGCGGTTAATAATAGTGGATTAAAAATAATTTGGCGTCAAGAATGGCGTCGCGATACAGGATCAGGGAATGCATTCTACGCAGCGCGCTGCGGCGTGTAAATGCGTTTCATTGTCTTCTAACGCACGTGTTTACGTTGAAGCAGCTTTTGTCGCGACTCGAACGTATTGTCGCACTCGGAGGACTTGACAGTAAGAATCGTGTGAGAGGCATAGAGTGAGGTAAAACTTGAGTGGTCTGTCGAAGCGGAGCAAAGCGGACGAGGTGCGCCCGATTTAGCGGCCGTCTCGTTAGGTGGGAGACGATGACGACGATGACTCACAGGTTCGTTGGCTTCGCCGACGTTCTATCGACTTTTCATCGTCGGCTGGGCACGCACGCAGCACCGGCCCACCGTTTGTTGTTCCGGCGAAACGACCGGCACGTGTCGCAACCGAACAACCCAAGTAGCTTTTCACATTTTCGATCGGGATTGTTCCGATAGTTTCGAAGAAACGACCACCACGACATTATCCGTTGCACAATGGGCAGCCGGCCGGTGCATACAGAGTGCAGCTTTCAGTGGAAACACTGTCTCGTCGAACTTTAATGTTTGCTTACCCCCACATAATCAGGGAACTGAACACAGTGCTGATCTGTTAGTGTGCGCATAATTAATAGCGGATTTAATGAATTTCTTACAAAATCGGGTATTTCAATTTTCCTATAAATTTTCACCTTGCATAAAGATCTTCAGTCAATCCTCGTCATTCGTGCACTTCGCATGCTGCGATGTAGAGAAGCCTGCCTTGTAACTAACAAAGTGCGCTGGCTAGCTAAATCTTTGCGGACGACAGGACAACAACCGCGCCAAGGTACACTATCCCCCACAGAAGGCTGATTAAAAATTTGCGAAGTTTGCGAAGCTGTTTGGGTCAGGTTCGTAGGAAAGTTTGGCCAGCGTCTAGCCAGCCCGATCAACAATTGGTCGAATCCTCTGTACCCTATCGATCCTCCCGGCAACTACGTTTACCAAGGTAGCCGAGAGCCAGTGTGCAAGCGGTCCAGGAAAAAACAGGATCGCGCAGGACCGCAGAGTAAAGCTTGCCGAACGGTTACGAGAATGGCAGACACGCTCTCTAGACTCGAACCGTTACGACTGCCGGTAACTTTCCCTAATATCGACGCGAGATCACGAAGAAAGCGCCGAGGCGTTCTTTTTTTGTCAGAGAATTTCACGTGTAAACCACCCGTAGGAGGTTTTGCACAAGTTATTGGAGAGGACGGTGGAGTAGGATTCGCGGCTCTAGCCGCGCGACAGGTCGGGTGTCCAATGACCGGTGTAACCGACGTCGTAGATCCCTTTATCGGACGGTCTGACGACGTCGTAAGTCGAAGGGCTTCGCGTTCTTTGGTCGGCTTACGCCCTGCAGACCAGCTTCTCCTTTCTCCTTGACCTGTGCACCCCGAGACCTGCGAGGAGCTCGCGAGATTGCAGGAATATTCTTCCACGCGATTTCCCAGCAGTGAATGGAACAGGTGTTGCAGTACCTCGAAAACATACATTTTTCTCGTACCTGTACTTTATGATAGACCAAACCAGTTTTATGATTAATACTTATTCTTGTTTAAGAAAACCATCGATGGTTGGACACGTGACTGTAAACGACTTTACGGCCCCCTCAGACTATAACCACGGGTCTTTCGTGTTTGTTTCGTCTCTGTCGTGCATGTGTCCGGTACTGGCAGGAAGTAATTTTCTCCCCTGAATTCGTCCTCTGGTAGCATCAGAGGAGCTCTACGGAATGGTCGCCAATTTTGAGTAGGTTTTATGCTAAAATTCACAGGGCCAATTCTTTTTAGTATTAAAGATCAAACCTCTAACTCCAGCTTAATCACTAAAGAAAGGTCGGCGGGTGCAGAGCAGGTGCAGTTCGCGGTTGCGAAGTGCTGGCGGAACGGGCCGACAAAAATTACAAAAGAGATAATCCGTCCGTCGAAGAGGTGTTCTCGCCTGTAATTAACGCGTGCCGTTGGTGGTCGTCGCGACGCGTTATTTGCATGTTAATCGACGGACCCACGAGAGCAAGCGAGAGAACGATCCCGAGGAGCAGCCCGGTTATTTACAACGGGTTTAACTGAGCCGCGACGGTGTTCCCAGCGCAGCGGCCGTTAATGACGACGCACCGCGCGTAATTGCAGTTCGCGCGCTTTGCTCGAGCTCGGGAAAAATTCCTAATAACGTGACATTTCCATGACAACGAGCACGTAACACCGCATGCACGCCGTACGCTGGCGCACACATCTTGTTCCAGGTCGTGAAATTGTCGAATTGGCCGAGTCCCGGCCAAAGTACCGTATGTATTCTCTCTCGTCTCTCTCTCTCTCTCTCTCTCTCTCTCTCTCTCTCTCTCTCTCTCTCTCTCTCTCTCTCTCTCTCTCTCTGTCGGCCTCGTCGATTTCCTGCTTCTCGAAATTCGTTCGACCGTCCGCGGAGACCTAATGCATAATTTATCAGACGATTCATCCTTAAGCGCGCTTCCTGCCGGCCACGCGGACGGTTTCAGACATTCAGGATGTTCATCGAGACTCGCGTATAGCTGCACGCTTGTACCATTGTTCGTGGCCAGACACGAGACCCGCTAGCACACTGCCAACGTCGCCCGCGAAGTCACCGCAGTCTCCCTTTTAAAAACCAGCCGATTGTCATAACAACTCCATCAATCCTGCCTCAATCGAGCACCTCACGCCTGAGCTGACTGCGGACCTTTATGCGAAATAAACGTTTTCTGTACTTGCTGTGTAACATGCACGAGCCACTTACCAAACGTCAGTGTGATCAAGTATTTATAAAATCGAGTTGCTAACAGGTTGAAAAGTCGAAAATAATGTCGGAGTATTTTTAAGTTCGACCGCTTCGAGCTTAGATTAAAGACACGTCTTCGAAGATTTCCGATGCACATCGTGATGGAACGGCGCGGAGAAGCCTCTCGATGCCTCTGGTTTTTCGAATCCAGAAATAACACCGCGTCTCTCCCGGGCTCCCTCGTTCTCCTCTCTCTCTCTCTCTCTCTGCTTTTTTGCTCGACTCTTCTTCCCCGCTTTCTGCTCCCCCGTTGATTCTCGCTTCCCATCCGCGTCAACGGAAGCGGATTTCTTAATGGAACGAGTGGAGCAGCAACAGAAACAATAATTCAAAAGCGACTCGATCCGAATCCGGATTTCGGCGAGTTTCATTGATACGTTCGCGATTCGATGCACTCCGAGTGGTTAGGTACAATAATTCCGGCTTACGCTCAGCGAATAGTTGGATTGCGATTAATTGTTAATTGCTCGGATTTTTGGCCTCCCCCGATGAATATTCAACATAAACGCTCGAATGTTTGAGCTGCTGGAAACTTTATGCATATTTGCGGAAATAACCGGAGAGAGATGCGCTGGTGCGCTCGATGCATTGCAATCGAGAGAGGGATTTTGATCGTTTTGCGATATAGGAATATCGTCGAAAAGAAGAATCAATTTTTATAGCTAGAAGAATCATTTTTGTACACTGATATGTTGATGTTCTCAAATTCCTTCTGATTTTCGTCATAAATGCAGCCCATAGATCGGAAAAAAATTGTAGTAGTAAATGAGTGGTTGCGTGAAGCTTCTTCGAGATATTGTATAGACCCTTTCACAGTCTCGGAGCTCTGCACCTTTCCCCGATTCCACTCTCAATTTCGTCGCGGAATCGTCGAAGGCTCTTCCGCGGCGAACCGAGGTCTCGAGAACTATGGAATATTCAGTGCACCGATGCACAAAGAACGTGGAAGATCTCGAGCCATAGAATCCCGCAGAATGGTGTGCCAGGAAAAGCGTGGGGCGCCATTATCTTTGCCACGGTTATCTGCCGCACCTCGGATAAGGTATCGCGGTCATTGTTGCATCCGTTCCAGCCTAGTCGAGGTTGAGACTAGACGAGGACGTTTAATACGATAAAAAACGGGAATTGGGGATCGGTTGTTGTTCGGTCGGTGAACCAGGTGCGTGGCGCGTCGACGAATCACCGCGGGTGATTAATCGGGGTGGTAATTAGACGTCGTTAAGCCGCCTGGGAGACGGATTGGCGACGACGACGACGACGAGGTCGCTCGAGGGCAGCAAAGTTTCGAGGATGCGGCCGACGACCATTAGCGGGATGAGGACCGAGGACGAAGAGAACGAGAAACGCGATCCCTCCGGCCGAGTAATGGATTTTCGATAACGAGACGAGCGCCCGCCTCCTCCGATCCTCCTCGGTTTTCTCGTTCAATTATGTTCGATTCTTGCCCGGTCCCTTACCTCGTTCCGCTGACTCGCCTACTCGCATACACAGCCACTGTCACTCGAAACAAATACCCGCTCGCAATACGAATTTCATGTTTCAATTTTTCATCAGAATCACTTCCTAGTAGTTTACCTGTATCATTTACCCCACCTCGTGATAGTTTCTGAGCACAAGGGTCACCATTCCGGATCCAAAACTGCCGTCTCGCATTTTCGGTGATCTCCTGGCTACAATTTGCACAGGTAGATAACCATACAATACAGAGGACGGTTAAGGATGGCGATAAGTGAAAATCCAAGGAAGAGAAGCAGTTCGCCGGATCTTCGGAGGGCTCCCATGCGTTCAGGACGCGTAGTAGCTCGAAGAAGCGGGGCGATGACACACGCCCAATATAAAACGCGCTGGTGTACCACACGCACTTTCACGCACAAGACCGTTCTCGTACACACACATCCACGCTTCTCCACGCAGTCGCGATCCCTCTCTCTTCTTTCTCTTCGTGGGTTGCCCTCGGTCAGCCCTCGGACCCTCTTTTTCTACGTGGGTGAGTCGGGGTTACCGAATATCGGGGACTGGCCCTAGCCGCGGCGCCTCTCCGCCAATTTTCGAGGTATCGATCTCTTGAGGACCGCCCCGAGTTGACCGTCCCTAGAAAACCACCCCCGTCGACTCGCCCTTCGTCCCTCGTTTCGACTCCCTTCTCTTTCTCTTGTTCGTTTCTCTCGTCGTTTTTTCGACGTGGAAAAATCGGACGTCCGTAAGACGGCCGGAATTGAAAGGAGAGCTCTCCTCGATCGACGAAAACTGATTCCCTCCGAGTCGAGGACTATGGGAGACCGTGGGGCACGGAAGAGCTGTAGGGGGGCGACGATCAATAGTCACGATCAATTACACGAGATGGAAGCGATCGCATGCGGGCGCGGTAAGCATCCTAAAATGGCTCCACCGTGCGAAAATGTCAATGCTTCGACCTTTGTACTCCGATACAACAATAATATTGAGACCTCCTCTATCGGATCATTGTGAAGGTTCTTGTCAGAATGACTGGTCTTTATCATATAATCAATTAAAAATGCGAAAACAAGCTTTAATATTACATAGTGTACATCAAATTAAATTCGTAGTCAAAATGACTGGTATTGGTATAAGTAGCCATGATACAAAATTGTTTTGATTCTGAATCAATTAAACAAAAATAAAATTCATTATATGACTCCTTTAGTCATCGCTGTAAAAGTCATTACATCATTGCGGGAAACAAATGTAACATGAAGTGGGAATTTTGAAATGAAATTGTAAAACCAGTCATTTTGACTGGTCTGGTAGTTCTAGTGTTAATACAATTTTTATTTAGCATAAAAATCCGCAGCCTAGCAATTACTTGATGTTACTTTTTATTAAACATTGCACGATATTGTCGAGGGTTTTCGAATGTGCCCAATAACGTTCCGGTTATCTTTATCACGAGAAGGGTAAAAGAATAAAATGGATTTTTGTCCGGTCGCCAAGCTAAACGGCCATCGCGCCGCCATTACCACCGTTACTATCGCCATCGGCGATCGCATAGGTGCAAAACCATAGCTGCGAATGGGAACGTACGATCCTGAACGGTCGCCGATTACCCTGGGATATCGAGGAACCGGTTGCGAGAAAACGCAAAATGACCCGACAAGAAACAACGTCGATACTCCGGGGAAGTTTCCGACGGTATCGATCCGCGAGGGGTTTCCTCTCTGACTCATGGCGGCAATTCCTTCGAGAATCGCCTCGGTGTCCTCTTACGGTGCCCGTTAATTAAACGACCGGGCTCCCTTTCCGCGAGAAATCTGCGGTCGCCTCGGAAACAACGCGAGTTTGCTTCTTAAACAATTTCTGCTTCCGTCCTTCCGAGAGATACGAAAGAAAGCTGTGCTTCTCACAGATTCTAATCAGTTAGAAACGTTTTTCGACGTGTACCTTAATTGAACGTGGCAAAATGGGTCGAGTCTGCTTTTTAGCGAATTTTAAGTAAATTGGGTAAATCCTGATTATGAGAATTGACTAATTCCTATTTCAAACGAGCAACAATCGCAAAATATGTAGAACTCCAACGAGTACACTTTTACTGGAAATTGGACTCGCGTACATTTTTACACGAACTTACTCGAAGATCCGTTCGAACATTGAATTATTCTTCAAACAATGGATGCTTGAGGGGCACCCAGTTCTCCAGACAAATACAAGAACAGTAGTACTTCCAACACAATTAACAAAAACCATATTAAATCCTCATTAGCTTCCATCCCACCATTCTCCAATATTTTCACTCTGTATTCACGCTCGTTATTCCAATTGTTCCTCTCGAGCACCGAAGAAGCAGCCAAGAGCCTCGACCCTACCTGAAATATAATTATCACTTTCACAACTCCCTAATTTCTTTTCCAGAGCTCATTCATCATTCTTCTCTGGTTTTCTATACTCTTCACATTGTAGAGTCCACAGTGTCGCAGCCCCGTTATCAGTCTCACCCATTTTTCCCTGTTCTATGAGTCCTTTTCCCACAGTCCGATAAACAATAACGACGATAATGCAAAACCAGCAGTGTCGTGTTTAATTAACACAACTGGTGGAAACGAGAACGAGACAAAAGCCGGCTGCGCAAAGGTTACGGATATCCGACGTAATTTGCTTCCAGCGTACGTGTCGGGCAAACGCGATCGACCCTCGGGATTATTCTATCTGGCCTCCTCTATAAGGGGGCGAGACCTTACGGGAAACACGGGGCCGTTCCTATACAACGCTGGAATTTCTCGCGTACAGAATTTTTTACCGGGAACGGCCGCTACGTGATCCGAAAGCTCGAGAGACCGATATCGGGAACGCGGGGGCTCGAGAAGAAATCTCTGGCCGCGAGACGGTTCGAAATTTTGCTTGGAATAGCCTAAGAGGAATCGAGAGATTGGTATGTTTGTATGGAACAGAAAAATTGAATCACGGTCAAAAGCTGTGCTCGACATTTGCGAAAAATGCATCCCCAGTGAAATAGACCCAGAAGCAAGTCAATGTTTGTTCTGAATTTTTTTTTTTTATCAAATTTTCACTGGAATACTCGTGAGATTTTTTCGATAAATGGGGCACGAACAATCCGGAGCATGTTCGCGCAATCTGCGATTTAATAGAACCTCGATTATCCAACTTACTAATTTATTAGGTGTGCAAATCTTGTCTGGTGACTCCCAATCTTTCTGCCAAATCTTCTTGCGTCTGGGTCGGATTTTCGTTGAGCAATTCCTCTAACTGACCGTCATCAAGCTTTCTCGGTGCACCTGAACGATCGGCGTCTTCCAAATAAAAATTGCCGGCTTTAAATCTTACAGCGTTCTCTCCCGGTGCCGCACAAACCATTTCAGTAACTTTAACAGCTGATTTCCTAAGCTGGAATGCAAAATGTAAGCAGTGACGTAAATGATGCTTCTCGCACGCCATATTGCCTGAAATTGTTGCATAGGACTGGAAACTCTTAGAGCCCTCATCACGATTCTTCTTAAAACTAAATTCAGAGAAAACCAAAATCAGAGAGTAATTCGAATTCAGCCAGAAGTTATAATCGTAGAAAAAAAGAGGAAGGAACATTATTTGCACACCTAATAGATAGCTCGATCCATGTGCAACGCAATTTACTGTACAATTCAGTGATTAAATCGATACTTTAGTGTTTCACTGTAATTTCAGAAGGATTCTAGTAAGACATTTCGTGGACCAAGGTAATGGAGTATCAATCGCGTGGTAGAGAATTGAAAATTGCACTCGGAGATCACGATAATGGAGCCAGTTTACCGTAGAGGGGCGCCGAACAAAAGAATCATTGAAAAGGGAGCTGGGAGGCAAACACGGTCGTGAAACTATCATCTAGCCGCCGCCGTGCCGGTTCGAGCTGCCAATTAAAAGCAGCTTTGCGCGCGGCTTTATCGGCCCAGCGGATAACGCGGGCTACGATGCCCGAGAATAAGGTTATTGATAATAATTATCGACGTTGTTCGCCGCCGTGTCGAAGAAATAGCCACGTTTTGCGTTTCGTGTAGTCTCTGCCATTTTAGCTGAAGGTATGAGACGTCGTTGAATCACCATTTAATAGTTAATAGCATCCACTGATTCCGGAGATCTCCAGTGCAAGGATGAGGTCTGTCAGATAATTGAACGTGTACCGTTTCAATTTTCTTTCATTTATCTTGGTATTCTTCGACGAATTCTTGCTTTACCGCGTACTGCAACGATAGTTTTATCTATGGAAAGCGAGAAGCTATTCAGGCAAATGTAAATACGATACTGCTGCTGTAGTATTTTATTATTACCACGCTTATATTAGCTTGCCGAGTTGTGTCGATGTTGTTGTCGTTGTCGTTGTTGTGTGCGTCGAATCTTGTAATCGAATTTTAAATCACTTCCCGATGAGCCAGAGACTTGAAATTTTAAACATAGCTCAGAACTGGATGACAATGCAATATTAAAAAACATATTTTTTTAAAAAAACTGTGCGTCTAGGAGAAAAATATAGTTTAGCGCTCCACACTTTTATTTTTATACTCACTAATGTCATGATTTTACTTAAATTTATATTAAGTTTTTTTGGGAGAACCAGGAAAAAATTATTTTCTCCTTTTTAGGAGTTGTTAGCATCGTAATTTAAGCGTGGTTTTTAGAAAGTATTTTTTTAGTTTTTTAGTTGTGCTAATGGGTTTCATTATATCACTTTCCAACTCGTTAAAATTATTCAGATAAGGAATAAGTGTCTACGTAGCCTCTTTATCTTGCAGTTAATGCAGTTTTCATTAAAATTATTTCATTTTTAAGTGACTTTTCGATATTCGCCGCTGGAATATCTGCTTCCGCTATTATAACGCAAAAAATAATGAAGTAGGGGATAGAGTAGCTCACAGTGTTCTCGAGCGTTCGATCGATTCTCGAGCGAGTCTCTCGATGACCAAGTGAACCCGTTGCTCTTTCTTCCGCGCGGATTCTCGTCGAAGAGACAGGTCGCCCGAATAAATACCACCTTCGGAGAGAGAAGGGAAGAGTGGGGGAGAGAGAGAGAGAGAGAGAGGGGGTAGAGAGAGAACTTGGTCCACCCGCACAACGCGAGGAGCACCGCGGCGCATCCAATTAACTGGGGAGTTCAAGTTCGTCAACGCGGCCCGGGTTAATTGCCGTAAATAGGCGTCAAGTGGTGGTTTCGCGTCTTGGATTAGCGGCGGGCGAACCCCGCTCCCTCCTCTTTCACTCGGTTTCCTTTTCGTCTCTTTTCTTCTTTCGATCTCTGCTTCCCAACGTCGTCCTCGTCATCGTCGTCGTCGACGCAAATAGCGCGTCGTTACTTCCGCTAACGAACGAGTCCTTTCGCGTAATCGACGAATAAAAGATCCTGCGGACCGACTGAATTCGTCGCAAACGACCGACTGAATTCGTCGAGCTTCCTCGACACTTGAAGCCCACAGTCGCTTAAAATTTGAGGACGTAATTATCCATGCAAAAATCCTCCAGCACTTAAAGTCACACAATTGATGGGACACGCTTTACATCGCAATAACTCTCTCACAGCTGGACACACCATTTTTAATCGTTTGGTCCAATTATGGATAAGTCATTATGATTTAAAGGGCGTACCGTTAATTGTGAAACTTTGCATCGTCGGGGAAGGTTTCTGGACAGACTGCAACACGTCCGTGTCTTTATCTCGCCCACGGAATGACCAAACGAGCATCGACGCGCGACCATCAGAGCTTCGGATTAATCTCGAGCGGATTTACCGCTGAGCAAGCTTTGTTCGCCTAATCGAGCCGACCCTTTTGCGAGCACGCAGTTGCGCTCGAGGCAGCAATTTCGACGGAAGGGTGCCCAGAAATTGCGAGAGAGAGAGAGAGTCCGAAGAGGGTCTGCGAATTTTTCCTGAAATGAATTTCCGAAGGGAACGACGCGGGAGCCAGAGAAAATAGAAGTTGAGGATTCTGTTGGGTCAATCCGAGAATTAATGCTTCCATCCTTCTCGCTTTTAAAACAGTTTAATAGAAGACACACTGACCAAACTTTCGTAATTCATACAATTCTGATTTTATATAAAGATCCGCAGTGTCGATAAATCGATTACGAGATTGGCCGCGTACGAAGATCGATCAGAACCAAAGCGGCTGACGGGGCAGTCAAGTAATTTCAGCATGTAAAATGGTTGAAATTACTAAAATCGGCATCGCGTGGACGCAGGAGAGAGGCATCGTCCGTCGCGCTCACGGATTTCCGGTACACGGTAAAAAGCCCGCAAAGAGGATTACTCGGTTGCTGGTCCGACAAATCCTTTTCCGGATCCGGAACAAAGGGACCGGCGGATTAAAAAAAAAGAAAGATAAAGAGGGAGCGTGGATGGTTCGAAACAGAGAGGCGGCCAGGGCCGTTAAAATTCCGCTGGGCGATCGGCACGCGAGCCCGGAAAAGGAAGACGAGTCTTGCACCGGCTCCGAGGGATCGATCGAGGCTAAATCGATTTCACGCTCGAGCGGGAATTAATCCGACGAATAAACGCGGGGGTCCGGGAAAACGGTCGGATCCGCGGGGAAACTCGATGCCGAAGCCGAGCAAAGCGGAGCGGAGCAGAGCGAAGCAGAGCGATGCGGAGCCGAGCAGAACGAAGCCGATCGCTGATTAGCTCGCTCGGGACTTCGCCTTCGAAACCAGGTGAAAGGAAGAGGGAGAGAGAGAGAGAGAGAGGGAGGGAGAGGCTTGCTCGAGGTCGGAAGCTTTGCTTTATTTAGAGGCAATCGCCTCAGCTATTCCTTTCTTTTCCGCGAGCCGACAGACAACCGGTGCTCGCGGATTCTTCTACCCGGTTTCGGCTAACGAGCTCCGCCTGGCATTGTGCTACAGGAACAAAGAACTTCGAATCCGCTCTGCTCTGCTCGGCACGCCCCGATAATCAATTTCAATAAATCCGGAAGCCCGCTTTCACCACCCCGGAACACGCGACATGGATTCTCGCGAGTCTCTTCGGGACGCGCTGGCCCGAAAATCGGTAACAAGATCGAGGAAAATCGATACATTATGCTCTTCAATTGTCGAGTTTAATTGGTCGACCGTCGATCTCTACACTTGTATCTACACCAGTTAACACTAGTAACTAGACTGCGGATCTTTATGCAAGATAAAAATTGTCTGCGTCGATTGCAAGAAATATAAACCAAATACATAAAATGTTATTTCCTACCTTAATAATTTTAATAGATGAGAAATCGTATATTGACATCTTCAATTATCAAAATTTTCCTATAAATGCATAAAAAGATCCGCTGTCTGCTAATAACAAATATTAAAAGTAAATTGCTTTCTGAAAACGACAAGATTCAATTTATTCCGATTCTGCGGCGTTTTTATTGAAGTGTGTAGTTCAACAATTTCCCATGAAGGTATCTCTATAATTTCAGTAATTGTAAAATAAAAAATCTGGAACCGGTCGTTTGACCGATGGTGCCGGGTAAATTTAGTGTTAAGTGGGCAACGATCTTAAAAACCTAATGCTGTCTATTAACTCAAGTCCTTGGCTAAAAGCTGAGAAGCTAAATTGGGTGTCTGAAGAGTTGCTAAGAAGAGAACCAGGTTGTCTCAAGCCCCTGAATTTATTTTCTAGAGTCGTCATCCTGAAGGTTCGTTAGGGTTCGTTCTGAATGTTCGAGCGAGTCGGATGAGATCAATATTCCGGAATGCGTTTAACGACGACGTAACCGCGGTACCAGGTAGCGATAAATGAAAGTAGCAGAACCCAGCTCGCGCGCCGCCACCGCTTCGTCGTCAACATCGTCCAGCATCGGCGTACTAGACAGTGTCCAGCTCATCCGTAGCGCAAAGAGTTAACGCGGAAGAGTTCACCGCTCGCGTGCACGTACATTATCGAGCGGTTCGCAACATCCGTCGTGAGTCATCGGTCGTCGGACAAGTCTCTCTCTCTCGCTCTCTTCGTGTCCCTCTCTTTCTCCTGGCTCAGGGAGCCGAACCTCCGAGAGCCAGCTATAATTACGAGGTTTAATTGACTAACGAGCACGGACGGGGACCTGCGAACCAGTGCAGAAATGGAGCCCTGATTGGTCCATTCACTGCGAGCCCGGGCTCCTCGTTCATTCACGTTGCAATTAATCCGAAAGCGTCTAGGCGAGGGACTCTTCCACGGCCGGTCTCGATAGATAGTTTCTTGACTCGTCTGCTCAACTTTTCCTTCGGATGGCAAAATCCTCCTCGATCCAGCTCGCTCAGAAAATCCGTCGATGTAACATTAGTGCATTCACAGGTGGACGTTACCAGCCAGCCTATTTCTGTATAGTCTAGACTTCCGGATCCCCGAAAACTTTGGCTCCGAACACCTCGGTCACTTCTCGGCCCCTCTACCTTGTCCCAGGAACGTCTACATTCTCCAACTCCCAACATTTTGGCTCTGAAAATTTTAACATCGAACTGTCCATTCCTTCAAACGCATCACACTCGTCTAGGATGCAAATCACGAAACTAGGAAAAGGTCGCTTGCAAGCAGGCGTGGTTTCCTTGCTCTCGAATTCGAAGGAACAGCTCCCGGCGCCCGAGAGGGCACTTTGTTCTTATTGCGGATCTTTTCGGCCTCGGAGAAAGGTCCACCAAATTTTCTCATGCCCGTCGCGCACCCAGAGGATGCAAAATCCCCGGGACACATGTGAAATCTGGATATACGCGGCCTGGGAACACGAAACGCGCGAGATCCGCCTTCGCATATGCCCGAACACTCTCTACATGACCGAGAGCGTGTGCGCGGCGCACACCGAATTAACGACGACCTAATTGACCGTCGCTAATTCCCTCGTGCCTCTCCCTCTCCCCGTTTCACGGCGGACGTCGTTAACGCCGACAGCGTTTCTCAAACTTTCCTCGGCGAACAGACTACTCCCTGTCCAAGATCCGCGCTCGACGTCGCTCCGCGGACGATAGAAACCGTCTTCCAATTATCGTAACTTTCATTTTTGGAAGCCCCACAATTTTTTCGCTCCCTCTGAAATGTTGTCTTCAAGCTCTAGCATGTTTCCATTGGCTCTGCTCGCTTTTCGGAATCTCTACAATTCTTTCGCCGGTCGTGAAATGATTTCCACAGATCCCAGGACATTTCCGTGGACTCTTGAGACCTCTCACGGAAGCCCCACAATTTTTCTGCAATGTCTACCTGCTTTCCAAAGGCACTAAAATCGTTCCCGGTGCTCCAGCCTCTTTCGTCGCTCTCCGAATGACGGAAACCGTTTTCCAAGATCGCCTTGACGCTTTACGGGATACGATTTTACGAGAAAACCGATCCATCGATCGCCTGACCAGCCTGCAAACCGTTTCTCAGATCTAAACGTGTCGAGGATCAACGTCTCGGTTCGAAGATCGCCGGAGAACATGCTGCGGGTTCGTTACAGGCACTTTCTCGCGATGACCGTCCGCCGTTAACCCGAATTTCGCTGGGAAGTTGCGCAATCCTCGCTGACTGCGGGTATTTTTACACGCCAATAACATAACGCATAATTGCAGAGCTGCGAGATCGTCGCGGCCTCATTGGCGAATTGCGTGGAATCGTTTGCCGACGCTTATCTGCAGCAACTGGACCATCAGCAATTTTAGAGCCGGTCATTCATTTTTCGGAATTGGATAAAATCGTTCGGGAACATTTCTCCTCGACAACTCGTCCGCTAGCATATGCGACTTCCCCTTATCTTCGACGTTGAAACCGGAGCTGAATTATCAAGCATTGTTGTCGTTCCATTGATCTGAGTCGATCATCGCCTATCACCTCTTCCAAGAATTCTTCTCAACCTCGCGTGATCTAATAGCTTTCTGCATCGTAGATCGCGTGAGTCGTCGCGATAAGACAGAAAAGGTCGGCCTTGCGTGAATCGATATCAAAGACTCCGAGACAATTAATTGAACGAATCGATATACGTCCGATGACTCCGAGATCATTATCCCCCTTTGCACTGGAGGCTGTTTCAACGCGAAAACATCTTTTCATGTAACATGCAAACAAATATCGTATATTTACGAAGTATTCTGAATAATAATCAATTTATGAGGGCGCCTCTTATAGTCACCACTCTTGTGGTTATTAAAAGAGTCGAGACGCGTCCGACGACTCTGAGATAATTAAAAGAGCCGATGACGCTTCCGGATGACGCTCCTCGCGTTGCAATAAGGGCAAAAGAGTCGTCCGCAATCAGTAGCCTAGATGATTCATCCGAACGCGATTATCGGCTCGTCAAGGTCCCCGGTCGGTCGCGACTCGAGGAGCAACGTTCGAACGAGGTTTGATTTCCTCTCTGGGCGACAGGAAATTAACGACGAATCGAACGCTGTGCAGGTTTAAATCCGTCCGAGGATCGGGAAGCAATTATCGGGGCTGAATTCGGGGCCGCTCTCGCGACCCAATTAGATTCGCGGATTGGACTCGGACACGGTTGTTTTCGAGCGGATCCGCTGGCGAAAGGAGCGCGCTCGCGCCCGGTGCAAACCGGTCTGATTCAGACGTAACGAGATCAGTGTCGTTAGCGCACCTATTGAAATCGTTACTGGCCGCAACTATGCGACTTTGCTCGCCGTGTTGCCGGCCGGGACGAGGCGAACTGTTTTGTTTACCTGTGCACGGACTTCGGACTAGCCTGCAACAGCATCGATTCACTCACGAAACTTTGCTCTTAATTATATAATATATATAATAGACATCGTATCACCTATAAAAGATCGTTCCGCTGCGGAAGGCGATCGCTGAAAAAAAAAAAAAAAATGGCGAACGCATCTCTTGCGTCATTAATCGCATGAGGTTCCGCTCGTTTCGTGGATATACATTTGGTCCGTGGTTTTTGCGACGCCGGTTTCACGGCTTTGCTACCCTGTTGACGTCAATCTCGTTCCCATAAGCGAAGCACATGTGCCCTCGCGTTTCGTCCGATCCGCTCGCGACTCTCCGCGTCGTGTCCGTTCTGCCGATGATGGACCGCGTTTTAAAAGGCCAATCAAAATTCCACGGTGACCCAGTTCTTCTCGCGATCGATCGCGACCATCAGACGGTTCCAGCCACGGGACACCTCGCTCGGATCGATCGACAGATGGATCCGACCTTCGGCGACCGGCCACGATTGATCCAGAAACCGCCGAGCTGCCATTGAAATCGTGGGAGGCCTACTTGCATTGTTCCGTGAGAACGTGCATTCTGCGTTCCCAACCGATGAACACAGCTCAGCGACCTTGCGGATCCCTAAAATGTTTTCTGTAGTATCTGGGATGTATTCTATGGCTCCGCTCCTCTTTTGCAAGCCCGACAATTTTTCTATAAACCCTGTAGTATTTTCTACATGCCGCGCAGAGTATTTCCTCGGATTGCTGACCATTTTTGGAAGCCCTATAATTTTTCTGCTGACCCTACTATGTTTCCTAACGCAACTAGAACGTGTCCTCGAAACCCTAAGCCGTTTTTGAGAGGTCTACAGCTTTCCCACATCGCTCAGAACGTCGGAAGTAAAGCTGCGCCTTCGTAGCACCATTCTGCAATTCCAAGCTCGCAGTTGGACCGTTGTCTGTTCGTCTGACGCAAATGATCCGGCTAAATCCTGGACGAACCGGATCGTTCGATAACTTCCGGCCGTCCGCGGCGGGAAACTTTGTTTGAAGAAGCTCTCGGGGGCACTCGCGGCGCAAAATTCATCCTCGATCCGCGCCAAGAGCAATATTTTTGTCTGCGCCAACGCGAGACCTTTGTTCCGGAGGAAGGAGGCGATGACGACGGTGCAGTGTATTCTTTCTATCGTTGAAAGCGTGGAGCAGCGGAGCACGCGAGGAGAGTACCGTTGCCCGACGCGAGAGAGACGAGAGGAGAGAGGAGAGGGCGCGAAACGGGCGAGACCGACGAGCAATAATTACAGACCATTTAATACCTACGCTCCAGCGCGGCCTACGCAGAGAAGCGTGTGTGCGTGTGTGTGTGTCGGACAGAATGACGAATCGTGTGGTCGAGCCTCCTCTTCTCCCCGGGTTTTTATGATGCTCCGCGAACAGAGAACGCTCCGATCCATGGAATATCGAGCGGCCAACGCCTGAGATCAAGGCCACCGCCGAACCGACCGGCTCTAATCAATGGAGAATATTTTTAGACTGTGATCCCGCGACTACGATCCCTGCTTTCGCTCGATCAGCAGAATCTCCGCTTTGAATCGACCTTGGGTCAGACTACCGAGAGATAAATCCTCTATTCGTGATGTACCGTTGCTGGACCCAGTCTTTGTGGACCTACGAACCATGAATGCTAGCTTGAACCACCTTCTGTTAACTTCAGAATTTTTTCCCGGACTGCGTAACGTCCTCTACAGACCCCAGGCATATTCTGGAAGCCCCATAATTTTTCTGCTGGGCCTAAAATGGTTTATACGGGCCCCACAATATTTTCTTGGACTGTGAGCCTCTTTAGGAAGCTCTAAAATTTTTCCTATCGCTCTGAGCCACTTCTGGAAGCCCTACAATTTTTCTGCAGCTCCTACAATGTCTTCTGTTGAACCTAGAATTTTTACTACGGCTCTGAGCGTTTTCTGGAAACCCCACAATTTTTTCGCAGGTCTGAAAGTATTTTCTACATTTCTATGGGCTTTTCAAGTCTTTTCTTCAAGTCCTCCCCCCTTTTCCAGCTGCTGTATTCATGGTATAGCGTCGTAGGAGGCCTTGAAGTTTCCGGAATCATGATCGATACCACCAGCCAGAAAAAGCTACGCTAACGGGACGCCCGTGAAAATTGTCTGAGTGGCTCTCCAGGCGTCTCTCTTTCCCTCCCTCGTGTTCTCTCTCATTCTCGACGTTTCCCCCGTTGTACGGCTCGGTGTCAAGGACTCGGCTCGATGTGATTAGCGTAGAAGGGCGCGCCGGCACTGCAAACCGTCGGACGGCGGCGGCGTTCCCGCCCGTCCGCGAATTTCGGGACAAAAGCGTTCCCGCGGGACACTTGCCAGCGACTGAAATACTCCGGGGCAGGGCGACAGTCGAACTCTTTTTCCCTTCGAACGCCGTTTCTTGTCGAGTACAGACAAAGGGGGCCGAGAGAGAACAGTCTGTCTAACGTCCAACGATTTTCTGTTTCAGGACCGTCCGCGGATTTCAGCAGGCACACGCTGGTCAGGCCACGGATCTATCACGGGAGAACGAAACGGCAGATCTCGACCACCAAAGAGAACGTAAGTACCATTCTTTTTAAATAGCGCCTTTAATTGTCTGCTAATCCGTCGGGTCTTCAAGCTCTTCAACTTCGAGCAACCTTCAATCGCTATACAGTATTTTTTTTTCTGTAACGTTCCACTATACTTATCCACAAATATGCATAGCATCCGCAGTCTATCCTAGCGATATTTTTCGCCCGTTCGCGGTTTTTCCATCGTACAATCGCGGACTAGCAAACCCCAGCGGAGAGGTAGGGAAGAATATATGGAAAGGAGGTGGAATAAAATATTCCTCGAACCGTGGGACGGTGCATTTAATCAAGAAGGCGCGGGGGAAGCTCGAATCTGGAGCGTCGCCGGGCTCCGTCGACGAAGCAGACCCCGCGACTTGGAATGCGGGTCGCATGCCGTCGACGGGTGCAACAATTTCGATGCAAATGTCGCGTCGCGCACCGCCGCGCCGCGAATACCAAATCCGAGGATCTGCTCGCTAACTGCGACCTACCTGCCGGCAGAAGTCGAGAGGTCGCCTCGCTGCTGGCGAATTTTCGCCGAACAACGGTTCCTTCCGTCGTCGCCGTCGAGTCGGGACGTTCGCGCGTTCGGAGTCTTCCTTTACGGTCGATACCTCGAGAAACAGATGTTCCCGAGCCGCGTGTTGCGCGTAGCAGCTATTTTTGAACGAGCTGCTGCGGATCCCCTTAAGAGCTGCACGCGTTTCTCAAACAAAACAAACCGAACGCTGTCGTTCAAGACGGTTCAGTAACCCTGGGAGCCGATATTGCAGGCTCGAATTTGTTCAAAGTTGTGTCATCATTTTTGGAAGCTTTAAAAACAATTTTACATGGGTACCAAGCCTTCTGAGGAAGTCCAGACATTTTTTTCACTGGCATTACCCTGATTCCCAGAACTTCTAGAACATTTCTTTCGATTTTTGGCCTCTTTTGGGAGCCCATGGTTTTCTCCACAGGCTATACAATAGTCTTCAAGCGCCCTAGAACAGTTTCTTAGATTCTTGACTACTTTTGGGAGCCCTCCAATGTTTTCTGAACGACCTAGAACGTTCTATTGTACTGCAGGTCATTTTTGGAAAACTTATTATTGTCACACGATCTCGTCCCTGGAACGTACCACGAATGCTCGACAATGATCCAGATACTCTAGATTCTAGATCGTAGAAACACAGATCGCAGTCCATTGCATGGTCCCATACGCAGCCTCGGTGTCGCGGCGTCGACGGAGCGAGGCAATTGGCCTCGTTTCTCGTTATCACGGGAAGAATGAGCGTTATCAGCGCGTCTGTACGCGACAATGAATCTAATTTCCGGTTACCTAGGGTGGGTCGGCGTCCAACGTAACTCCCGACCGATGGATCTCTAACGACAAAGCATCATTCACGATCTAAAACAGTTGCGAGTTCGATGTGGTATCTCTTGCAAACAGTTTCATATGAAGCGAGGCGATAAGCGGACGTCGAGAACGCGTCAAAACACACTTGTCGGGTTTGCACTGTCTGCGATCGGACTTGTCCATGAAGTTTGTTTGAAGAGGGGGGCTAGAGAACATCGCTACGCTAGAAGCCGTCTCGTAATCTCCGAACACGCGACTACGTACCTCCCACGCGAGAGACACTTTATCGGACGTTGCTATCCGAAAATGCCTGCTCAGAGCAAAGCACTCTTCATCTGGCTCCCACTGCGTGGAACCACAAGAAAGAAAACTGTATTTTTCAAAGGATTCGTTTCACTTCTCTAAACTCGATCGACAATTTCCAGCCGCGAGCTAGCGGTGACAGATGGAAAACCATGTGTCGAGTATTTTCTCAGTACGTATCACACGCGATTTTCGCCGAGATTCGAAGCGACCGGAGCACTCGTGGGCGGCGATACAGCCGCGGTCGGAGTATGTTTCGTGCAAACATCTCCGGCGGGTTTGATTACGCTGGGAGCATCGTCGTCGGGCAAAAAGCCGGGATTCACGGGCCGATGGTCTCCAAGCTTCCATCGATCGCAGCCCCCCGAGCCCACGGCTCCCCCTCTCTCAATCTCTATCCTGCTCTCGGGGCGACGACGACGACGACGGGGGAAAAAGCTTCTTCCAGGTCATACGTTTCGAGTATTCCGGGCACGCGGCTAGGATGCAGTCGGGATCGACGATAGATGGATCCGCGGAATTCTCCCGGCGCGGATTCTATCATCGTCGTCGGACGGCGACGGTTAGCAATCCATACCTGGCTGCTCGCCAACGGCCGGGAAACGTTTCTCGATATTCCAGTTACCGTTCCGCCGTGACCCGCGCTCATTCCGCGTCGATATTGGGAAACAAATGTACCCGAGGGGTCAGGGTTTCTCACCGACCTCCCCCCGGCTAACGAATCGCCGGCAATTTCTAATGGCCCTGGAACATTTCCTTGGATTCCTGACCCTGTCTGAAACCCCTACGATTTTTGCACACGCTCCTTTTCATGATCCCTGGGCCAGTTCCGAGAGTGTTTTCTACGAACTCTACAATGTTTCCACGAGCTTTCAGCCTTTTATGAAAGCCCTACAATTTTTTCGCTGGCCTCGAAATAATTTCCAAGATGCCTAGAATATCTCCTTGCATTTTTAGCCTTACTTGGAAGACCTACAATTTTTCCACAGCTCGTCAATTGTTGTCCGTGTAGTCGGGAAGTTTTCCTGCGTCTAGCTCTACAATGCTTAAGCCTGCAGGAAGGGCTATTAATCTCTCGAGATCCCGACACCGTGCTGACTGTGCAGAATCATAATGCATCGCGGTGTACGGGTTAACGAGAATTTCGTTTCCTCGTCGATCAAATCGCGCTAAACAATTAGCGAACCGCTAATCCGCATTACTTTCGTTAACGTCGGCGGGCGTCGGTTCTGGCGCGACCGTGTCGACCGCAGATAGATCGTCCGCGGTGATCGCGGGCGCTCCCGGCCAGATGTTTATTTTGAAATTAACGCAATAAATCCGTCGGTTATGGCGTAATGCCGTATTATTGCGGTGCATCGCAGCTCGTATTACCGGTGCATTGGAATCGATGGCGTGCTAGTTTTCCGCGCGCACGCCGAATTCGGCGTTGTGTTTCGGTAGCCGAGCCGACAACAGAAAGTCTGATAAAACCGGGCGAGATAACTGGATGCGAGATCCGTGTTTGCGTTCGATCGAGCACGGCAAATACGCTTGTCGTCCGTTCGGGACGACGATTGATCGACGGGACCTGCTGCCCGGCCAATCAAATTCGCCGCGCGACCCCGGCAATCAAACGGGTCGCGCTGCAATTAAAACCGTCAGGCTCCGCGGGTCATTAGCGTATTTAAATAAGCCGGGCGCTGACGCCGCTCTATTTCATGGCAGTCCTTCGGACGACTTCTATTTGGCCCCTTGATCCCGCTCCCGCCGAGCGATCCATTGCCGCGAGGTTGCTCGGGAAACGCCTATTGCCACCTGGAGCACTCCTCTAGCTCCGGCGAGAGATGCAAAGCCACTAAATCTGGGAGCATATTGCCCTCTGGGGCTGTGCTCTTACTCCCCGAGAGCAACGAAACCACGCCCTTTGTACTGGCAAACGATTTCTTGACTCATCGATACTATATCTGACCGTCTCATCGAATTGTTCCGCTACTAGGTCAGTAATCGAATCTATCTTTTCACAATCTTCACTACTCTCTAGCGAGATTAACAAGTTCTCGGTAACAAAGTTGTTGCACTATCAAACAATTCCTTGACTCATCGATACCGTATCTGACCGTCTCATCGAATTGCTCTAGGCCAGTAATCGAACCAATCTTTTCACAATTTTTACTATTCCGTAGCGAGATCAACAAGTTTTCGGTAACAGTCGTCGATCACTTTCTAGATGTAGTTATCGGCGTACTATCGCTCTTTTCGAATAATCGCTCCATTGTAGCGATATCGTGATTATGACGGTCCTTATTAATTGTTCAAGCTTCGTGGAAATTGGTGCTGTTAACGAGTGCGCAGCAGGGCGGAGGGCACAATGTACGGCGGCGTACAGAGGCGCTCTTTGTAGGTAGCGTAGGATGAAAGGCATCTTTTAATCTCGGCTAGGCCGGCCTCCAGAACCAAGGAGGAAGGAAACGACGCTGCGCGTTTCCGCGTCCTAGGTGCCCCGATACCGCCAAAGAAACCGCCGACATCGTTGAACGTCACTTTTCTGGACGATTAACGCAATCTACGGGGAAATTTCCATTGTGTCAGACCAGCCTCTTTGTTTACAGCGAGGGAACGCGTCCGGTCTTTATCAGCGTTTTGAACTTCCTGCAACCTCGGCCGTGCTCTTCGCGATTGTCGCCCGCGTTATCGATCCGGCGACGTCGTCGATCAAACCGAAGACAAAGCTTCGTATTTTTGATTAATCGGCGATTATAATCGATCACTGATATTAATTCATGATGGATTGAATGTTTGAGGAAGCATTTAACAAATACATCTCTACAGAGACAGATATTACGCTAAAATCCGATAAAAGGATCTGATTGAACGCACTTTGCTTCGATAGAGCGAAGATAGTCGGCGGTTCGCAGATACGAGGAATTTGGTTGTTCGAGGAAAACCTTTCGGCCGTGTAAAGTATAGGAGGATCGCGATAGAGCAGCCACTCCATTTCCCTTTGTGGCCGGAAACAGCGAGCAGGATAAAGGAATGCACTCGCGAGCAGCGAGATCCCTTTGCGCCCGTCCCCCCGGCTTCCTTCCCCTCGGTTTTCTTTCCAGCGCGTTAAACCGCCGTCGCAAACTATCGCGCAGCGATTCGAGTGCAGGATAAACCGTCAAACAGCGTCGAAAGTTTATCGGGCCGCAGCTTTCGGCCCCGACTTATCCGCTTCCGGACGCGGTTTATTCTCTGGTCGGATCCTCGACTCGCGTGACTAGTTTTCCTTTCCCGAAACTCGGTTCTATTAAATCCTGAGAGAGGCTGCAACACTTTGCAACGCTGTGCAATCAAGGTCATCGTTGCACTCTCACGGCGAGAGACGAGCCTTATTTGTTCTTACGCTTCCTCAGCGAGAGTGCCTCGAGAGGATTCCTCTCGACCAGGAGAGTCGATCTCTCGCCTCCGAAGTGCATCGACTCTGCACCCCTGCGGCATCTCCGCTCGTTATCTACGATCACTATGACACTCACTATGACGCTGCCCACTGGAGGGATCCTCCTCACAACTTTTTCTCGGAGGAGAGCGTCGATGAAACGATTAGATTCGAGAAGACCTTCTCGAGGCAAGCTTTGCTGGATAGTAATTGCTTTTGGGGATGGGCGGCTCATTTTTGGATTAAAATCTGATTAAATGATTATACGTCGACTTTGACGTTCTAGATCTCTTCGAACGATTCAACCCTGCAGTTTCGTCAACGTCAAATTCGCATAGAGACGCACAACGCACACATTACCCGGACAATTTATAGTCGAGTGCATTCAACGCCAGCGATCTGTCGCTCCAATCTCCCAGCGGGACAGAACGACGCGTTAAAGAGGCGTCGCGACGGCGCCGCGGCGGTCTCGCATTCGGCCGAGATCCTCGGGAGACCCGTTGGTCCTGTTAAAGATCTTTCTCCGGCAGGCAGAGCGGCGTATACAAGTACAAGGTTCGAGGAGAACTCGCGTATGCACATTCACGATATTTCCTGTCGCGGGTGGAAGTGGGCCGTCGGGGTTTGTGCCCCATGAATTAAACATAGAAACGAGAGAGAGAGGGAGCCGAGGGTGCAAACGTGAACCGTGAATTCATTTGGCCCGCGGTCCGGCACGCGCCCGCCCATCGAAAAACTCAATCCCCGAGCCCGAAAGCGTTTAAACGCTCTACTACCCGGCCTCGTGGTCAAAGCTCCCTGGAAAATTAGGGCACCATGCGCGTTTATTCGAGAGTTCTTCTTTGTGTGTCTTCTCGATAGTAAATCTGGACATTTTTACACTCGGATAACGCACGGAGAACTCTATCGGCTTGTGCACTACCCGATAACACTGATCAATGGACTGCGGATATTTATGCGAAATAAAAGTTGTAGGAAACAGGAGCCAAATGAGATCGCCGTTCTATCTTTAATAATTCCAACGAGAATATACTACGTTACATATAACGATTCACCGAGATCTTTAATCCTGGAAGAGAAAGCACAGTCCGAGCCGATTCACCGAGCTAATTGCTCGGCTCCAGTGATTACAGGTTCCGCGGAGAATCAATTTCCGCGACGATCGTGGCCGCGTCTCTTCTTTTATCTTGCTCCTCGGCGCATCCTCGCGTCGTCGCCGCGCGCCTCGAATGCAACAGGTGCATAATGTCGAGCCCCCTAACCGATTATAACGCGTTCGAACGCCGATTCGGAATTTTATCTCGTGGTTCAGCCGAGGGAAACCGGGACACCTGGGGGTCCGATAAGAACGCGTGCAACGCTCGATAAGCTCTCCGTTATCTTTGGAAAACCAGTCGTACAGTTGGAGACAAGGCGGCTAATTGCTCAACCGATTTCTGTTTCCAGGACATCGACCACGCGGATGTGCTGACCGTCGGCTTCGAATTAGACGGGGTCAAGCAGGTGCTCGATCTGAGACTCAACACCGATCTCATACCGGTCGGATACCAGCAGAGACATCAGCACCAGGGATCGTACAAGGTCCATGTCCCGTCGAAAGTCGTGAGTAGAATCTTATTTCGTGCTGTCTTCTGATAGATCTGCCTTTGAGGACGTCGAGATGAACGTAGTTGACCGTCCCCAATCCTGAATTCCACGGTCCGTTGAAGATAGTCCGTTTGTGATCCATTTCGCTGGTTTCGCCAGTCGGGGGTCTTAAAGATCGGCATCCCGTCGAGAAGTGCAGGTAGAATTCTGTTTGCGAAGCCCCTCCGAAGACCCGAAATGCTACCGACCCGTCGAAAATTGCGCATAGAAATGTATTCTGAGGTCCCTTCTGCTGTCGGATCACATTGAAAAGGTCCCATTGAAAATTGCAAGTAAAATTCTGTTCCATGGTCCCTTCCTCTGGCTAATCCTCCAAGAACCACGGAGTTTAGCAGATCACCGAAGATCTAGGTTCCGTCCACGCCTCAAAGCCCTGAGATGAATCTCGCAGGGTTGTCCCTTCAGCTACCTCAGGCAGTTGAGGCTTGTAAATGTAGTCTGTTTGTCTCTGTCCGATTGCCAGTTCGAGACGGAACCATTGGACACAGGTATACAGGTGCAAAGAACACCGGAATCGATAACGGTGACTCACAGGCCAGGCCGGGTCGGTCGTACATTTCCAGGACAAGAATGGGTATAGAGCACATATAGATTGTAGACGGACAGCACCAGGGACGTTTCGAGGGTATCGATCACTCTCAAATAACGTTGACGAACATCGTGTGCACGATCAACCTGGTCGGACTCGATGCTCTTCCGGTTTTTGTTCGACTATTCCATGCTTGTCGAGAGTTGAACTCGAGCATCAATTATGTATGTATCTCTAAAAAAAAAAAAAAACAACACGTTATTGACTGCTCCGAGAGATGGACAAATAGTTGTCCCCGTTACACAGAGACTGAAGCATCCGGCATCGATAGAAACAATTGCTTTGTTCAACTATTCCTTGTTATTTTTCCGGTTTATGGAGTGACAGGCTCATATTTCGAGACACTTCAACTATCCCGAAAAAACAACGCTCTGTTTACTGATCCGGGGGATAGAAAAACAGTTGTTTCGACGTTGTTTAACTATTCTCTGTTAGTTTTCCGATTTACTCGCAGTCGAACTCATCTTTGGGAAAGCTCCGACTATATCTAAAAAAAAAAGCAACGCTCTGTTCCGGGTGATCGAAAAATTGTTGCCCCACTTTGTTCAGAGATTGGAGCGCCAGGCATTGATACCAACAATTACCGTCGACGTTGTTCCACCAATCCCGATTATTTTTCCAATCGAAGACTTGAAATGAAAACCGGGATAAGTGCCAAAATCATAGTTTCGAGTTATCCCTTTTTGAAAACTCCTATATAGAGAGCCATGTTAAGTGCCAAGGAATAATACGTGCAAAGTGTGCTAGCATTGCGTGTGCATTGGAGCTAGCACATAACCCGCTTTTCAGGTTATTGGCGATGAAACTTAGAACGGTTTTAAGTGAAAAAAAATTTCTTTTTGTAATTTTGGCACTTGTCCCGGTTTTCATTTCGAGTCTTCGATTTTCCTACATCTGCAAAGAGCAACGCGTTATTCACTGCTCGCTGAGATAGAAAAATAATTTTCCCACGATGTCCAGGCATCGAAGCGTCGACAGAAACAATTGCCTTCGACATTGTTTAACTGTTCCCTGTCATTTTTCCCCGATTTCCCGAGAGCCAGACTCTTCCGAAAAGCTCGAGCTATTTCGAAAAAAGCACCGCGATATATTGACTGTCCAGAGAGATAGAAAAATAGTTGTGCCACGTTGTCCGGAGATTGAAGCACACCCGGCGTCGATGGACATTTTTGTCAACGATGTTATTCACGGTTAATGGACACGCATAAAGCATCGCGCCGCGCCGGCATGGCAGGCGGATGGTCGGCCGTGTTTCATCGAGCGAGTTCGTTGCGCTCCGTTGTCGTCGGTTCCACATTTTACGCAATTGAATAAATGAATTGGCACGTCCAGTTGCCGTCCGCCACTCGCTCGCTCTTTCTCTCTCTCTCTCGGCTGCGAATTATTTGTGCTCGTCGTTCCAAGACAAGCGGACGAGCTAATTTCGGCCGTTTAAATGGGGGAAATTCCGCGAATCCAACTCGTTATGCTGCGAGCGGTCTCGCGCCCGAAATGGGCTAATCGTTGCCTTTTGTTCTTCCTTTCCTCCCTCAATTTTGCCACGAAAAGAACCATGATTGCACAGGTCTGCCATTCACAGAATCGGTAATCCGAATCCAGACGCGTTCAACTATTAAATCGCACGAAAGTTGCAACGTTCTAGATCTTTTACAGACAAATTGGGAACCGGCGAGATTATGGCGAGTGACTTAAGCCCCCCTTAATTATGCATAAGCTGCTATATGCAGCCCCTCAATTTCCTCAGGTTCAAGCCAAAATTGCTAATGAAGAGTGACTATGAACCTCCATAGACTTTCTCTCGCCCAGCGCTCGAATCTATTTCGCGCGCGATGGACACCCGTAATTAATCCCATGAATGTCAACTGGAGCAGCGTCTTGAACCGCTGTTCTGCGTTTCGTTTGTGTTTCGATAGCGCGACCGCCGTGCGAAGGAGCAAAAGGAGGAAAGGATGACTGGCCCGGCAGAATGTGGGCCAACTATATTTGTAGCGGACGGATGGGCGCGAAACACGAGATACTCCGGTGAATATGCAGTCTCGAGTTTCGTCGGTACCATCACGCGCCGAGAATCCTTTGCCGCATCTCCCTGTCTCTATTTCTCTCTCGGTCTAATTATCCTCCGCGCGTTCACTCCCTCTCGGATTAACCAGAGGAATGTTTCCTTGAAATTCGCAGGAGCTTTGCCACTACCAAGGCAGCGTGCGAGACGTGCCCGGATCCTGGGTGGCGTTGTCTACTTGCAGAGGATTACGAGGAGTCATCTTCGACGGCGAGAACCTTCATCACATTCATCCGGAAACGGAATCCTTGGACTCGAGGCATTATGTCTACAGGCAGAAGGATCTCGTCGCCAATCACACCTGCGGTAAATAGAATCATTCTCCGCCCTGTGAAAATCTCCACGGTGGCGAAACACGTCGACGGCAGCCCAGCTTGAAAATCAAGTTAATTATTTTCCAATAATGTGTGACTGCGGATCTTCGTGCAAAATAAAACTTATACAGAGCCCGAGCGAAAATAGAAATGTCGATCTTTCCTTAATGATTTAAGGTTAATCTGTGCACTGGCTCAGTTTCGTCATAAATGCATGAAGTCCGCAGTCTAAAGACCAGTTCATGAGTTCATTCTGGCCGGAGTTTCGACGATTTTGGCTACCGTCTATCGTCCTAAACCTTGAAACGGTTGCCACCGATTGCGGCCAGACTCGTTCCCAACGAAAACCGTAGGAAAACGCCGACGGAATCGGCCGTGTTCCGGATCTGTTACCCTTGCCCGATTCGGGGCGCTTGTGCTCCTTTACAGGACTGGAAGACCTGTCCCGGACTGGTCTCTCCTTAACGGTCTTAACGAATGTGGGAGCGAGATTCTGCCGGCTACCCGGCCTCTCTTTGTCCAGTGTAACTCTACCGAGAACTCGACCGATGATCTTGGGTTTTTGTTTCGCGCAGGTTACGAGGGAACGCCGCACCATGTTCTTGGCAGCGAGCACCGCGGGATTGTCAACAGAGCCGCCAGGGTACGCAGTCGTTGCCTTCACAATGGCAGAGAAAACCGACAGACCATTGTCTTTGGACACTCTAACCCTTCGGGAACGGTTCCCCTGCTTGTTTAAACAATTTACACCTTTCGATGCCTTTCGTGGCTTCACGCATTGAATCATCAGTTGCGTTTGGATGATCGAATACCAGATTATTGAGAATAATCTGCGCGTAAAAGTCTAGTGATCACAGATTAACTTACATTTAGAGCATAGAAATATGCGTTGAAACCATCGAGTAAGAAAAATTTGTTTATCGAGAGATAAGTTAAACATAAAGGTGTTTCCTTGCAGCACAAAAGGTCGGCTGAGCTGATCCGAGGACCCTACAACGCGAACAGACATTCTAGATACGTGGAGCTAGTGCTGGTGATCGACAAGAAGGAGTACACGGCGCTCGATGAGAACTTCGACAAAGTGTACCACCACTGCAAGGACATCGCCAACATCATCAACGCGGTTGGTACCACTTCAAGTGTATTTTCTGCCATCACCCTTGTTGTCTATCGAAGCGCGACGAAAATGTTAGAGACTACAGGACAGTGTGGTAATCCAGAGAACTTGAAGAGCGTGCGTTCTTTTCTAGCTGTACATGCCGTTGAACATATTCATCGCCCTGGTCGGCGTAGAGGTCTGGTCGGACTCGGACGAAATAGCGCTGTCAACGAACGGGGACAACACTCTCTCGAACTTCCTCCGCTATCGAAGGGAGAAGCTGGTCCAGGACATGCCGAATGACAACGCCCAGCTGTTAACGTGAGTTCTCTCGAATCCGTGGAAAGGCACCGCTGTAACAGATGCATTCGGTAAACTGTAAGACTGTTTCGAAACTTGCAGGCGAATCACTTTCGAGGGAGGCGTGGTTGGAAAAGCGCTTAAGGGGCCGATATGCACGTACGAGTTCTCCGGCGGTGTCTCCATGGATCACTCCAACGTCGTCGGACTGGTGGCTGCGACGGTCGCCCACGAAATGGGCCACAATTTCGGCATGGAGCACGACTCCAGCGACTGCGAGTGTCCCGAAGAGAAGTAACTGTCTTCCCTTGAAAAATCTGTCGAGAAAAGGGTACAAAAAGAAACCTTGAACGATGGTCCTGCTTTCTTCTGCGAAAGAAAAATTGGTTCAGATACTTCAATGGTCTAGCGAAAATAAATTCGTCAAGATTTATCATTCTTCAGGACCATCAACTTTCAATAGACTCCTTAGAATGTCTTAGTTGCATATTTAAGAAGCTACTTTTCGTATACTTTATTTGAAAACACTACGATCTCCCTTATTTCTAGGTGCATAATGGCGTCGTCGAGCGGCTCGTCGGGACCAACGCACTGGTCGACCTGCTCCCTGGAGCATCTGGCTCTGGCGTTCGAGCACGGCATGGACTACTGTCTTCGCAACAAGCCGCAGAAACTGTTCGACAGCCCGTTCTGTGGGAACGGGTTCGTCGAGCCCGGTGAACAATGCGACTGCGGATTGAAAGAGAACTGCGACAATCCTTGTTGCAACAGTACCACCTGCATGCTGTACGCCAACGCGAGCTGCGCCACCGGCGTGTGTTGCGACCTGAAGACCTGCAAGCCAAAGACAGCGGGTACAGAGTGCAGGAGCGCGGAACACGAGTGCGATTTACCCGAGTATTGCACCGGGCAAAGCGAGTACTGTCCTCCGGATATCTTCAAGATGGACGGAGAGTCCTGTAACGTGGGCAAGGCTTTCTGTTATCAAGGCTCCTGCAGGACACATAACGATCAGTGTAAGCTGCTTTGGGGACCCACGGGCATATCGTCGGACGCGCAGTGCTACGATATGAACAACAAGGGCACCAGGCATGGGAACTGCGGATACAATCGCGTCGAGACCAGCTACGTCAAGTGCACCGATCAGTAAGACGATTTTCACGATCCTTTCGAACCTAGACCTACCTGCGCTTTTGAGAAGTATTCTTAATAAGAGACTCCGATCGTTTTCAGAGACCTTCTCTGTGGGATGTTGCATTGCAAGCACTTGAACGAGAGGCTGGAGTTCGGTATGGAGTCCGTGGCGATTCTCAGTCACTCGTTCATCAACAACGGAGGGAAGATCATTCCTTGTAGATCGGCGATTGTTGATCTAGGCTTGAACCAGGTGGACCCTGGTCTCGCTCCTGACGGTGCTAAGTGCGCACCTGGCAAGGTAACCAGAAAAGCTCATCGTATCCGCCTTGAAACGCCCTATCAGAAAATAAATAAAGACCTACATCATTGCATTTAAGAAAAACAAGGTCGACCTTCATATCTCCTCTGCGAATGCTTCGTGCAATGCATTCTTTTCTGCAGCAATGGAGATATTTAGGTGACCTGTTTGAAATGCACTCGGTGCATGCGATTACTGTAAACGTTTGGAACCGATTTAGATGTGCGTGAACCAGAAGTGCATGTCGGTAGCCGATATGCGTGCCGCGACGGTCACCGACGGGGATATGTGTCCGAACAATTGCGGTGGGAACGGCGTGTGCAACAGTTTGGGCCACTGTCACTGCAATCGGGGCTTCCGGCCGCCGGATTGCACTCAGCCTGGCGTGGGTGGATCCCAGGACAGCGGCCCGGCGCAGGATCCAAACGGTGAATCGATCTTGTTCAATTATCCCGCGACCATTATCGGTCCATAACGATTCAACATCTCTATATGATCGAGAAGCTCAACTGTTCTAATCTTGGTTTGTTTCATCCGCGGTTACAGCGAGGAACGACTTCGTGTTGGCCATGTTCATAATCTTCCTGGGCATCGTGCCGATGATCGCGCTGTCATTGATCGGGATCTGGTGCACGAAAAACAAGACCTTCAGCACGAAGTACGTATGTTGCCTGGTACCGGTGATAGAGCCGCGGAGACAGTCGAAGTTCGCGGCGAACGGTCCGAATTCGGGTCACACGATCGGTAAAAACGTGTACGAGAGGGTGGTCACGTTCTTCTCGCCTCGTACCGAGAACAGGCGATCAAACGGGGATCGCGTGTCCACGATCAGCGACAATCTGCCGTCGAAAGAGAAGCTGCAGATCACTAAGACCGGCCTGATCTCGACCACTAACCCGGACGCGATCAGCTGCAGCAACAGCATCGAGAGCCGGAAGTCGATGCTGCTCGCCGCTAGCCAAACTAATATCAAAAAGACCTCGAATCAAACCGACGACAGAAAATCGATCGAACCCGATCGGTCCGCCACCGTCGCTGCAACCTCTTCCTCTGTAGAGTCTCGACCACGAAAGAACTCGCTGCGAACGGAGTTAGGCGCCAAGATATCCGAGCGCATCCAACAGATGCAGAAGAAGACGGTTAAAAACGTTAAGGGGCTCACGGTCAGAACTGACATGAAGCCTGAGCACTCGAACAATCTTCCCAGCCCTTTGCCGAAGACCGGAGAGCCTTTGCTGCCCACCGAGCTTCCCAGTGTCAAAATCCAGGCTCCCTTTTACAATAAAAAACCTCCGCCTCCGCCAGCACCTGACCAAAGCCTCAAGCCAAAGATCAGATCGGTCGTCAAGTCCTAGTAATGTTCTTCTGTGTCCTGCTAGCAACATTAACGCGATGTCTACCGGCTCGGTTGGTTAAAACAACTCTATGGTCAATTAACTAATCAGGGTTGGAGAACCCCTTGTTATTTAGCTCTGAGTTAAACATTAATATATATATATATAAATACTCTGCTTCCTTCTATGAAATGATTAAAGGCAGAGAAGTTTGGGATCATTGTACAATTATGCAGAATTATATGGCAAGGGGTTCAGTCGATTAACCCTTAAGCGATAGGGTGGTTCACGGTGCATTTTAATATCGTTCTTCACATCATAACATCTCGACATTTCAAGTAAAGCGAAAACTAAAATTGCTTGACACTAGAACTACTAGAAACGCTAGAACACTTGTGCCTAGTATCTACACGATACTTCTAGTGTTAACAGGTGTATCTGGAGGGTTGATATAATTCCGATAGATAAAGCGTTAATACCCCGAAGAGTTTCCTTTTAGTGCCGAGTTCATGGCGACCCATGTCCTCAATCTCGACCATGATCTTCGCGCTAGGACGAAAGCAAGGTTGACAGCAACGGTGGCGGCACTAATCGACTCATTTTGCCAAACGATAGAGTACGGCTGCACTGTGATTTTTATACTTGTAACAATGGAACTAACGACTATATATGTATATACATATATATAGCACGGGACTCTGTCTCTCTAGATAAAATCAACGACTAAAACGGAGTCCCGTTATAGAATTTTTATATCCTATCGAGACACGATCGTGTTCGACACGGGCATGCCGAACACAGGAAATGCGTAGAGTCTTTCTGTACTTATCACGTAGAGATATTAGAAGGATCGCGCGCGCGCTCACCGTATAGTTTATTTATCCTTATTTCGTCGTTGTTTCGTGCTTAAGTGACGCGACACAATCGCGCATCGTGCAATTCGAGATATTCGAGGATATTATTATGTTAGATTTTTAGTGTGTGCACGTCGTGAAAAAGTAATAAGCAAGTGGGTGATAATATAATAGAACTATCGTCGCTTTGCCGCACAGTGCGATATTTTAACAATTTCGCTGCAAACAATTGTAAAATGAATTGTGCATTAATTATAAGAAAGAGTAGTCACATAATTATTGATATCTTCTCTTAATAATTTTAATAGACGGTGAATAATGTATCAGTAGTATTCGCAATCTGAAAATGATTAAGTAGAACAAACACTATTATTAAGTCTACAGTTTATTTTTTAGAATGATTCCTGCAGTTAAGAGAATCGAGTATCCTATTATTAATGGATGTAGTCAAAAGCTGTCGCACTGTGCGCAAATGCGACCTAATCTATAATACTCTATTTAGCTAGAAGTAGCTCGAACAAAAAGCACAGGTTTCCGACCCGTGGACTTTGAGCATGCCTAGAACTTGCGACACGAGCATGAGCATGTGTGGATTTGTTTTTTTTTTATTTTTCTCGATTACTATTGCATCTAGAAGTTCGCCGAACTCGGCTCCTCCAGAGTCGATTCGGCGTTCTGGGGCCACGCGTTAACGACCACGTAATACTATTTTTTTTTTTAAATAATCTTTTTAACAAAAGAAGGTACGAAGAACGAGGAACAACAATACAGTCTGTCTCTCTCTCTCGAAGGGAATCTCGGAAAACTGCACAGAGTCGCTCGCACTTAAGCAGAATGGATTTGTACATGATTTTATTCTCAATAAACGTAATGATTTTACACGGACCAGTGTACCGAATTTTCTTCAGTCTGCCGATCTGACGAAAGCAGAACAGATACTTTTACGCGAACTTCCTTCTTCCAAAGAGCTTGCGACTAACACTATAATCTCTCACTAACTACATCTTCCTGCAAGTTTCTCTGATGCGTGTGTGTGCTGCATGCGTGTTTCCCTACGAGTCGATCCCGAACATACTGTCAGAATGGTGCATATGAAATGTGAAATATGTGATGGATGTACAAGGTGTTCGTTCAAGCTTGTTGTGGTTACTTGAATACACTTTCGACAATGGGTTTTCAATCCCCAAATCACAGTTGGCGTTTCTAAAATGTGTACAGACTGGCGTGTGATATGTTCCATCGTTTTCTGTCATCTTAGAAACAGTTTCTCCGACGTGGTGTCCAGTACCATTTTTATTAAATGTTCTCGTCCGAGAGGAGTCTCTTTTTTCGTCAGAAATGTTGAACATATGTCTGTATTTTATCATTGCATACTCCTCAAACACTTTGTCCATGTTATGGATGGTTTCTACAAGATCGTTCATATCTAAATTATTCACCACAATGTGAATCTGTTAACAGACGGCCAATCTATCGAATCCTTATATTTCTTGCCAAATTCTGAAACCATTCTACGAAATAGTTGAGCGCAATGTCCTTCTGTCAACAGACGTTCAGCCTCGACTAAAAAATTCGAAGAACAGATTCTAAAAACGATGTACAAAATTGTCCGAGCACTACGGCGGCTCCGTTAACAACCATTCAACGTGCGCAATCGTTTACATAAGAGATAACAGCAGGCGCACAAGCAATCAAGCCATCTCATATGCACCAGCCGAACACCTTCTCGCACGCGTGTGCCTGTGTGTGATCGCGCGCTGCACGCGATTTATTCGATCTACATATACATATATAAAAAGTGCATGCAACCGTTCGAAGTAGAGTGTTCGAAGAAGTGCACTCGCTATTGTTCGTTGTTTGTGCTTGAAATTTTCAGGAGTGATCGGGGCCACAACGGTATCGATCGTCCGAGCCCGTTGCCCCGAACGATCGAGACGATCGATTCGAGCCTGAGCCAGGACCCGGCGTGCGCGAGCTTATTGCCGAAGCCGGAAGCCGACGAGCGTTACAACAATAATCTGTTCGGCCAGTTCAAAGGGTTCTCGATCACGCCGATCAAGAACCAGCCGAAGAGCAACGAGCCAACGAAACCAGCGCCACCTCCACCAACAATCCCCACAGTGGCGATCAAAACGAACATCAGAACGCTGCCGAAGAGCAACGCGCCGCGAAACTCCATCCTAAACTCATCTACGAACTACAACAACGAGATTCCATCGGCCCCAGCTTTGCCACCATTGAATTCAGGTCGACCTTCGATCAGCAGTCCAGTTTTAGCAGCAACAACTTGCACTTCAGTCGAAGTGGTAGCCTCCAAGCCACCCGTTAGACCATCTCTGGACGCTCCAACCAGACCAGCACCAGCTCCGCCGGTTTGTTCAGAGCTCCAACGTCTCCAAAGACCAAACAGCACTCCGTTAACCAACGTCCTAGAACCTGAGAAGAGACATGACAAAGGCGGTACCCTAAACAGGATAGCTTCTATCCTGCGTCCCAGCTCCGGGATCATGAAGGCGGGTCTCCAGATGACGCAGAAGGAGGAGAAGAACACGAACTCGCTGCCCCGACTGCAACACCAGAAGGCCAATAAGTTGGTGAACAAGGAGATCCTGAGAAACTTGGAGATATCGAACCCGATCCCCCAGAAGGAGATAGAGATCCCAACCCCGGCGATACCTGTGGTCTCTGACGCGGAGAAGAAGAACGTGGTGCTGAGAGCTCAGTCGATGAGAGACAGCAAGGTCACGCCGAGGCCGAACATTCAGACCTTTGGCTCCATGAGGCAAACCACGCCGGTGAAGAGGCCTACCAGCATCCCTGCCAGCACTAGGCCCACAGCTCCTCCACCTGGACCTCCAACTGTTCCCAATCCTGAGAAGATGAACGAAACCGGAAAGATCCCCGGATTGCCTGGTTACCAGACGCCGCAGGTGAAAAGTTCGAAAATCGTCGACGACGTGTACGACGACTGCATGAACCTGGTCCCTGAGTCCACCCTGACGAAGATTACAGAGGAGTCGCCTACCAGTGACAATATCTACGCGGTAATTGAGGAGACCATCCCGGAAAAAGCGAGGAAGACCCTGCCAGAACGAGTGGACAACGAGTACAAGCTACCAAAGCCGGTTGAACCCTCTGCGAACCCTGCCAACGTCGAATCGATGGGTCTCCTGTCCGAGATCGTCTCGGAGATATCGAACCGCAACTTCGACTCCATCTACTCGACAGCCACTCTCTCCAGAAAGTCGAAGAACAAAGAGGAAGCGGACAAAAGCCCTGAAGAGCTGGGCTCGAACAGTTCTCTAGGAGCCTACGTGAACTCCGCTCACTATAAATCGCCTGGTAGCATCTACTCCAACTCCGCATCTGGGAAGTTCAACTCTTCTAGCTCCACGACTAGCTCGGGCTACCTGAATCCTTCGGTGTTGAACGTCCCGCGACAGGAGCCCGAGAAAGTCGAGTCGAAACCGGTTGATAAGACCAAGTTGATGGCCTTGAACTCGTCGAACCCTAACTTGAACGATGATATATCGAAGGAGTTGGGTATGAAGCCGAGTAGCAAAGCTGATCCCCCTAAGCCGGCGATTTCGTTGAAGACCAGGCCGGTTCAGAGAGTTGCAACGAACGCAAAGACTGGAGAGGATGTTGTGGATGGGAAGGAGCAGGTGAAGCCTGTTCTTGGCCGCACGAAGACGCCTCCTGGTATCGTGAAGGGGTCGAAGGATGCCAGACAGGGTCCCGAGAACGCGTCGAAGACTAAACAGCCTTCCGATTCGAAAGGATCGACGGACTCCTCTAATAGATTATCTTCGAAAACTGTGCCTTGTAGCCCTAAGGATAGCGGGGGTAAGTTCAATAGCCCGGACGTGGTGTCGAGCTGTTCGACCTCGAACCAAATCAGTACAAAGTCGCCGGACGTGCTCGGCAGCAGCGGGAAGTTCAGCTTCCAGCCGAAGAACGTGCAACAGAAGATGCCGACGCTGCCCAGAGCGGCGAAGAGTCCTACGACGAAAGAAGGACCTGGACCGAAGCCGCTCGCCATCGCCAAGACGACCTCTGCCCCTGCGGAGAGGAAGAAGTCGCCGACGACCAGCGGGAACGCGAACCTAGGCAAAGCTCTGGCCCCGAAGGAGCCAGTCTCCAAGGTCTCCCAGGCCAAGGCAGCCTCGAAGACCGAGACGAAAACTGAGACCAAGGCCAACGCGGTCCAAAGAACTGCCACCGGGAAGTCGAACGTTGCCTCGCTTCAGCAGAAGTTCGAGGCTAATAAAAACGTGAACGCGACCAGGACGATGGTCGCCGGCGTGCACAAAAGGACACTCGCGAAGATCGCCGATGCGAAAAAGTAATTCCCCCGAAATAAATAAAGCGAAATAAATCTAGTCTGTCGGCGACTCGCTTGTCGTGGGCGCGAGGAGCTGAGAACTGTGTTTCTAGGACGAGATTGGTTGAGGATCTTCAGGTGCTCGTGCATACTGTGCGATGTGAAAGGGGACGTGTAGATTATATTATGGCGGACTTCTTGTGAGGCGGGGCCCATCGGTTTTCATGAGCTGTTGATTCAGCGTTGATAGTCTGCGAGCCCCTGATGATGTACTACGATTCATTTTTCATTCATCAAGTTTGGAACTTGCTCCAAACGGCTGTTAGAAAAGCTAGGAGGATCGGTCTACTAGATTATTAAGTGTACAAATTAATTCTTGGCTCTCGCAGTGAATCGATTGTGACTTTATTTTGTATTTAAATCTTTCAACCGCCGTATTGGAGACGAAAAAACTCTTGTAAGATAAAGTAAATGCATAGAAAGTGGAGACTATTTTGGAGTATAGAATGCATTCTAATTGTTTGTAAATACTTAATGAATTCACGAAGAAAAGTGCCACGAATTAATTTATGTACGTAATAATGTAACTTCGTTTATTCATGTCTTCGAAACTATCAAATAATTGCAGCTAGTATTCCATACGCATCATTAAGGGCTTATATTTGATCATTGTACAAAGGCTCATCGAAATCGATGTAGAAGTTAGGGTCCTCGCCGGTTTAGACTAGCCGGATCGAGGTGTTCGGTCTCGTTCCGACAGCAACTCGTAATGGCAGCGTGCAAAATGTGGCCAGAATATTTCTCGAGAAAATCGTATTCCGGAACATTTTGTATCTTCTACCGGTGTACATAGTAGCTACTTAAAAATTCTAATATTTTTTGTAGACATATCACCTGTAACCACGTGCAACACTAACGACCGATGAACACGTTTGTTCGTGAGAGAATTTTTTAAGGAACGAGATGACTAAGTAAGCAACGATTTATTTTCAAAAGAAATCCCGCGAGAGAAATTCTTCAACTCTGTGATATACGTGTAACGAAGGAAAAATAGCACAGAAACATTGCACCCTGCGTGGGTGATGACTGATGACACGTTGACTGCCAAATCGTGATTTAGAACAATTCCGTAAAGAGCCAAAATATTTTTCAGATTGATCACGGTGATTGCTCATTTCGCCATTTCCTAGGAATCCTAATCGAAATGCTGCTCGAACATATAATAAAAATTAACCCTCGTGATCCCACAATTTCCATTTCGAGCGAATACCGTGTTCTGCTAGTTGTTCGATTAATTACGAACTCAGATTCTCATTTTCATAGAAAAAATTCACGAAATTAACCCCCCGCCTTATATTTTAGAATTTTGTCGAATCGATAAATCTGTAAAAACGAAGTCTTTCTGAGCCTGATGCGAACAGAAACGATGTGGCAGTCAACCTGTTGAAAGAAATAAAAATGAGAAGATAGCAGATTAGAGACGCTCGACCAAAATTTATCGTTTTATAAAGATAGAGTTTTCAAGAGCGGATTAGTCTCGAGACGAAAATCATATCGAAGAGAGCTCTGCACCTTTCCAAAGACTAAGCGTTAGATTCCCCAGTCTCCGAGAACAGGAAATCACTTCTTCAACAGCCTGTGAGAGTTCTGAAGATTCGTTAGAGCAACCGCGAGGTCTCTTTTGCTTTTCGAGTTCCATTGAGTTCGGAGGTTCGACGAAGCAATACATAACGACTCCGAAAGAACAGGACAGAGTGCCTAATAAAACTGCGAACGGCGTCCCGTGTTTGTTTGTCCGGCGACAATTAATGCATTTATTTTAGGTGCCGCAAGATCCGCTGCAAGTTCCGACGAGCTCCAAAGACAACGCCATCGGATTCAACAGAAATGAAAAGACTCTACAAGATACAAACGAACCTTTGAGGAGATATTTATTTGACTGAGCAACCTGTATATATGTGCATATTGTAACATAGACGTAAGCCGTATTTTATACAACGTACCTTCGTGCTCACAAAAGTTCACTTTCGCGGTAAACTCCTGTAACGGAGCGTGTGCGAGATGCGACTTTTCTCAGCATTTAGCTTTTTAACGGTGTCAAGTTCGATTTGTTGTTAAGCGCGTGAGACTCGCCTGTACCAAAAAAAAAAAAGAATATGAGAAAAGCCGAGAGAGAAGAAAAAGAAACAAAGAGGCAAGAAGAAAGAACACGCGACAGACCAAAAAAGAAAAAAGAAAGAGAGGAAAAGGTTTTATTGAACGGTTGCAACCTGTTTTGTGCATTCGCCGGTTCGAGCAGAGCGATCTCTCGCGATCCACGATTCACCTGTATACGATTGTTCGCTTTTTCATTTATCACAGTTCCTATGTACAGTTCGTCTGGATGCGTTGAAAAAATTCTTCTGAGTAGCCGCGCGACTTCGGGTTCAATAAAGCTTTTCAACAATGTTAAAAAAAGAAAAAGGAAAAAACGGCGTCCGCGTGTCATTTTTGCAATCGCTTCTTGTTCCGCTGTAAAGACAATCAGACCATTTTTCGAGCAGAGCCTTGGCCTGTTATTCTTTTTCGAAATTGATTTTTCTAATCGATTGACCTCTCGACCGGGGAATAAAATAGTTGAAACAACGATCGGGGACGAATACTATTGTTTGTGAAATTCGACCGAAATTCTAAAGGAACAGGTCAACGAGAAATAAACGAATCGGATATATATATATATAATCGTTTGTTGCCCGTCAACTTTGCAGCCTACCACAAACAGTCAACAGACAAACATCATTCCATATTATATTGCAGTTATGTTCGGTACCAAAGACGAACCGCGTTTTCCGCGTGTTCGAAAGGCCAAGATGTAGACTACTTAAATCGTAAACGTTGTGTTAAAACTTGTACATTTTCCAGTCTATGGTAACGTTACAATAAATTCTTTATTCCACGCATGCGATCGTCTGACTCATTTTAGCCGGTTACGTTCGAAGGTAGGTGCACGCGCAGCTGTTGCAGGATGCAGATGGAAATGCATTGATCAACGAGAATGTCAAAGATAATCCTATAATCGAAATTTTTTGTAGAAATCTTTGCTTATTATTTATTTAATATATTTTCTATGCATTACAAACATTACGGTGTCGATCTCCTTGCAAACAATACCACGAAAAACAGTCTAGACAGAGTCGGGCATAAATCAATTCTAATTTTTCATTCGATAAGAAGAGGTTATCACTCAAAATTGCTCTGTATATATTGCAGAACAATTGTTGTACCTCATTCTTATACGGGAACTATCATTTAAATGAAAAAATCATTTCTCAATGAAGACAATTTCAATGGCTACGAATCAATTCACGATTCAATAACTCATTCACTCATCGATCCAGCCTTTATAGGCTTCGATACCCATTTTAATTAACTGTGATTACACGTCAGTTACATCGAGAACGCAGCTATAGCTATGATAATCGAATATTCGAAACCGAAATTCTAGTAAAAATTACCCTCTTGTGTTCATTAAAAACAATCAACTATTTCTCACTAAATTTATATTACACTAAAATTATAAACCCCAATGTCGAAATGAAAAAAAAAAGAGTATAAATATCAAAGAAGCTAATCGAAGAGTGTTGACGAAGTGGGAGAAACCTCCCCTTACCACATTTTCCCGCCAATGAGGTTCGTTCACTAGACTGTCCGCACGTCTATAAAGAATGAATTCGCTGTTACGTTTCCGCATTATAGCACTGTAAACAGTATCCACAGTATCTGAGAGAAGTGAAAACGCACTTCCACCGAGTGGAAACGTACGTTCCTGTCAATCAGCAATGTTTTCCTTAAAAATGTAGAAGAGAGCACCGATCATCGACCAGACCGTCAATGTTTCACGAAGTACCTATGCGTTGCGACGATGGATCTCGTTTCACGACGAACATAAATTTACGAGCCAGTAAGTGTCAGTCCAATTAATAGACTTATCGATTATCGTCGGTGACAATATCACGAAGGGCTTGCGAGCGTTTTCGTTGACAAAGTGTTCCGAATCGTCTCCGGACGTTGAACAATGTACATACATAAATACATACGAACGTTGGTTTGTCAGTGACCAATAACCTAACAATTCTCTCGTATGTATAAGTGGGGAATAGTTTCCAGCTATGTCTCCCAAAATCGTCGGAATTTTTATCAGCTCGTAACAGTTTGCACGAAGTGCTTTGCCTTGCTGTTTTCAAGTAAATTGTTACAAAACATCGCGTTACTTTGCGACAGTGTCGGCAAACCGTTGCACGATCGTGAAGCTTTACTTCGATGTTGCAGGGTGTAAACAGATTTCCGTTTTCGTGCTGCGAAAATGGCACAAACGACGCTGCCGGATCTTGCCTCGAAACCGTTGACTACGTCTGCCATGTGTCCTACCAATTTTACTGCGACGACCTCCCTGTCCGACGTGAGTTTGGCATTTGCAATATACAGAGTACTCTAGTCAAAATTGTAGTATAAAATTGTGGAACAAGGTAATTGCGAAGCAATAATGGATTTGTAGCTGCTGTGACGCAACATAGGGACAGAGCAATTGTCAAAGATAATCGGTAAAAGTGTTTGTACTCCCAGAAGTAGCAATCCCACGATAGATGATCCAAAGCAGAATTCATCGTTCTGCAAAGTTCACAGCGTTGCAGTGTCCGTTACTGTTTCCTTAGTGCTCCATATTTTTGTCACAATTTCTTAACAGAGCTTGGAACAAAGTCTCGGTTTATTCTAACACCAGTCGTTTGCAGGTATTGAAGTCGGAGCCGGTGAAAAGACTACTGAACCAACCAAATATCATTTTCAAAGCGATCCCTCTTAATGTTACTCCAGTTAACCATAACAAGGTTACCAATAAGATGAACAACATTCATTTAGATGTAAAGGAATCAAAGACCAAATCGAACACAACGATTCTACCTGATGAAGAAGGGAACGAGGAAGATAAGAATCTTCTACCTTCTAAGAAGAAGGGTAAATCAGAGATTATGCTAGTGCCTATAAAATCCGAGATGAAGCCTTGTGGACACTACGAACCATGCGAGAACATAGTATGCGACGTAGCTGTGCAACAGTATGTGGACAGAGACGGATCGTCGCCTTTGATATCGACCAACATAGATGAGGATGAGATAACCGCGCCAGTGGCGAAACACTGTAAGAACGAGAAATGCGATGCTTTAAGCATCGACCATGATCGCTGCCGTAGAGCAGTGGTGAGACTATACAGGTGCAATCGGTCGAAAGCGTGCGATATTTGCGGCACGGAGTTGCAGACGCGACGATGTCGCATACACCATAAGAACTGCACGAGAAAGAACGAGTACAGGCATAACGAGTCGAATGGCGCTGAAATATTGAAAGTACGAATGCGGGAAAGAGAGATTCAGATGATGGAGGCTTCCAAATTGAGTAGGAAAGACTACACGGATCCTGCCGCGGTGATGCAGACCTTGAAGAAGAACGAGGAGCTGATTGTTATCTCGAAATCAGTTCCTGTACAGCAGTCGCAGCCACAACCGCAGCCACAATCGCAGTCTCAACCGCAGCCTCAACCGCAGCCGCAAACGAACACTCTAAATAGCATTTTTGGAAGACTTTTACCCAACCTACCGTTGGTGTCATCATCGGAAAATGTGGTGCTCGGTAAATCGCAGTGTTCGAACAAAAACGGCATAACTACTCCGATACAGGTAGCCACGCCGGACACCATAAACTCACGGTTTATCACGGCAACCAATTCTGTTCCTTTAGCTCATAATCAATACGTTACATTCACAACGCAACACGGTACGCAACCTCTCACGTTGAACGACATACTTTTCACGCAATCTCACGTTATGAGCACACCGATCCTGCCAAAACCGATGCTCACACCGATCCGCGTCGTGCCTATAACTAATTTGATAACGCAACCGTCGCTGTTGCATCAGACGCAGGGTGTACCCAGGTATTGCATTATGGCGGACCCATCTATACCCATACCGTTGTCCTTAGGGAACCCGCAGGCTATGCAACTAGGAGCAATGAGCTTGACCGTAACAAATCAGCAGTCAATTCAGCAAAAAACGGTACCGTTGACTCTGGCGAATGCGTTGCAGGTTCAACCGTCGGTGGTACCACAACCGTCGACGGTATCGCAATCATCGACGGTACTACAGCCGTCGGTGGTACCACAGTCGTCGGCGGTACCACAGTCGTCGGCGGTACCACAGTCGTCGGCGGTACCACAGTCGTCGACGGTACCACAGTCGTCGGCGGTACCACAGCAATCGATAACGGTACCAAAGCCAAGTCTGATTCCGCGGAAGATATCGAAGATCGAGATTCCACGCAACTATAGCCGGCGCAAGAAGCGGAACAATAGCCCAAGGATGAAACGCAGACTTAAAAAGAAAGAGTTCAAATGCATGTATTGCCTTAAGCGTTTCAGCACCGATTGGTACTTCAAGTTGCACGTCGGTAAGCACAATGGCGAGCCGCCGTACTCTTGCAAGATATGCAAAGAGTCGTTCACCAATTATGTCGAGCTGAGGACGCACAGGGTACTCAATCATAAGAAGGTGATGTCGCCCCAGGATCAGTCTTTCCTGAAGAAGAAACAGATAAAGCAACAGTCCTTTCAATGCTTGGATTGCCCCGCGAATTGTCCGACCATGAAGGACTTGAAGTGCCACAGGCAACTGAGACACGGCAAGGTGGCGTGCACCTTGTGTCACGCTGAAGTGAGGCAGGAAGAATTGGTCAAACACTTCGCGACAGTGCACAATCGGACTGAGAAAATTGTAAATAAAATAGATGCTAACATTGAAAATGGTAACGTATCCGTCGAGACTTCCGACATGGAGGACGTTACAGAAATTGGTACGAACAGCTCGCAAGAAAAGGTGAAGACAAAGAACAAGGGTAAAATGAACGGACACAATTCTAATGTCGATGAGATTATTACTATTAACAATACGAAAATGGAATTGGATGATGACGATGAGGATGATTATGATGACGATGATGACGATCATGATCATGATGATAATGATGATGAAGGGGAGGAGGAGGGGGAGGATGATGATGATAAGCATGATGAGACATAAAACATTCCAATGTATCCGTTCATTGAACAGAAAGGAAAAATAATTATTCAGATTGAAAGTATATTTGTTATGAATCTCGAGTAAGAGATTGTTAGCAGAATAGCAAAAAGTACTACGATTAACTGATTGTTACTTTTCCACGGTTGAATTTCGTTCGAGTTTCTTCACCTAATCAAACTGTTACATCGTAATCTTATGTTACGTAGCAGATCCTGCATGGAAAAAGACATTTTGAAATGAATTTTTTTTTTATTTTTCAAATGAATCAAACGAATGTTGTCTACATAGAGACAGCGAGTATATTGTTCAGATGATGATTTAACAAATTGTATTTTTCAAGAGAGCGACACTCGAAAAAAAGAACACTGCTAAAGATCAAACGAGAAATTATACTTAAAAGTAAGCGAAAGAATTTTCGAACTGTGATACGTGACCATCTTTCCACTGTAACAGTTTTGTCATCTCGCGTAAAAATTTACCACTATTGCAACTGTGCAAGCCAGCGGCACACCCAGGATGTAATCTTGGAGGGGGCCGTGTTGAACCCAGCCCTAGGTTCTGCGTGATCACCTTTTTTTTTAGCCGAAATATCTGTCAACGGTACCCAGGGCTATTCCGCGATTTTTAATTTTGGAAGCTAAATATTTTTTTTCTTGAGGGGGGGACTTGGCCCTCTGGCTCCCCCTTGGGTGCCACTGGTGCAAGCAAAGAAAGATATAATCACACATATCTTAACACGCACAGCCCCGGTAACTTCGATGAGAAACAATGAATCTTTTCATCTTATTCTGGTAAAAAGTATTTTTAGTATGGAAAGAGAGATTTAGACGCCATTTCTTATGCTGCATTGTGTTCCTTTTACATTTAGTTGACTAGTTATTTAAAAAGTATTCACTAATTCATTCAGTCATTCATTCATTTACGTAGACGTAAGTTTAGAGATACTTTGAGTACTCCTTCAAGATCACATACTTTGTCGACACGGAATAAGGGTAACATAACACTTTACTTATCAGGCTGAAATCTTTCAGTAGATATGTTGAAAATATGAAGTTCGTGTTGTTTGCAGAAAGCGTCGGCCTTCGTTTTACTTTTCACGATGAAAATGTATTACTGCATGTAGAATGCTATGATATCTGTGAATCTATTCTTAGAAACGTTCAATTTCGTGAAACAACATTGAACACGCGGTACTTTTATATCGTAAAACAGCGCTCGGATTTACTTACTCGCAACGGCTGAGTTTCGAAGGCTACTCCCCCTCGACCCGGCCGCGCGTCTCGCTCCCCGTGGCGGCCCTAGTTCTCCTAGGCTCCACGAATAGCCAGTGTGGAACTCGCCTGAGGAGCTCCGAACTAGGACCGCCAGGGGGAGCGGGACGCGTGACCGGGTCGAGGGGGCGTAGCCTTCGAAACTCGACCGTCGCGAGTAAGTACATCCGAGCGCTGTCGTAAAAGATATATGAGAACTGTTATCGGATATACTAAAATTTGAGGTGGTGTCGTTGTTGTACACAATGTAAAATAATAAGGAAGAACGTCTTGTCAGGGTGAATCACCCTTATCTTGTTATAGAAAGTGCTTTAAACTTTGAAATCAATACCCAGATTTTACTAAACGTTGACCAAGAAAAGGGAAAGTGAACGAATAGATATATCACAGAATGCTTAGATAAAAAGGTAATTTTCGTGTCACCCGAACATGTTCCTCGATAAAGGAAATAAATAAAATATCACGTGCCTTCTAAATTTTAATGTTCCTTATACACACCAGAGTATAACATTTGTTCCGTTGATTGTTTTTACTGATTCTCGATCGACAATAACATTTATGCGACTTTTCATTCATGAAGCTGCAGTCATATTACGATCTAGTAATTTCATAGACTTTAAAGACTTAAACATCATTATTTACCGGCAGATTGCATGAGGATTTCCCCAACTATGAATGTCTAAACAAATTATTTTTTCAATTAGTGTAACCTCAGAAGTACTATGCGAAATTATAATGCGTCCTCAGTGTAACTTGTGACAGATATTGTTCATTGATGTATTTATAGACAAAACTTTTTTGTAATAAACAAATATTTAATATCGCAGCATTTATCTAAAATAACAAGTTTTATTTCTCGTCATGAATCGCGACGTTATTATACATGTTTTTATTTAGGGAAGGATTCAGAGTTAACTCGATGAAATATATAAAAAATCCTTTACTTAGTCTCTTAAGAATACAAATTATATTTTTATATAATTTCCCCATGTTCGCCGATCTCATATTCTATCTAGAGCTTCTAACATTATAACGCTGTTCCCACGTATTACCTAAAAAAATAAAATATACATTAAATCATGATTGGAAATCGTACGATTGTTGAATTCTGTACAGTATAACTCACCACCATGCCGATATTGTTTTTTGTACCATCTCTGCATTCTTCTATGCTTTCATCAATCACCATATTCATGAATGGATCAAATCCACGTAAAATACCAATAACATGTCGTCCACCGTTCAATTTAACTGCAAAAAATTGTAAATAAAACCTGGAGTAAATAAAATGCCAATGTTCATAACCTATAAATACAATCATCTTCGTTGTGTTCGACAAACGTGCTTTACCAATTGTTGTTAAAATCCACTTTTTACTTACGTGATAATTTCTTATCCATGTATCTAAAATAAAACAGAATTATTTCATAATTTTTCATTAGATTTACGAAGAGCATGGTTACGTAACATTACGAAACAAATTATTTAACAGACTTACTTTTTCAGTTCGGGAGGATGTGCTTTACTCATTTTCAAGCTTTTGTTATTTAAATTAGATAGTTATGCAATCAATCTTTTAATTACATAAAAAATTGTGTATATTTATTGTTTATCCCGGCTTTCAAATACCGCACACCGCACTGCACACAGCGTCAAACTATCAAACCGCATCCACATGTAAGCGTATGATTGCGTATTGCGTATTGCGTATCAGCGTATGATATAATATTTCATTTCTATATATATTTGGATTGCTGGAAAAACATAAAAAAGGGCAATTAGACTGTTTGTAAAAGCGGTAAATTATTCGTGGAGTTTCCAAAAATTATCCGATTTCAGTAATTATCATTGCTACCGTGTTTTCCCTCGAGACGGCAAAGGGGGTCCTCGCTCGCAGCCAATGGTTGTAATGGGGTTACGTGGCCCCCGTAAAGTAGGCCGTAAAAATACATTGGATGATAGGTTTCTAGCCTTATACCTTCCTGTGCATACTTCGTGAAAAGTATACCGAGTGTTGCTTGTTTGCCGCTGTTTAAAGTATCGTGTGACTATTAACATAAAAACTAAGAATTTATATTTACAAACTGTGGTATAGCTAAACCAAAGAGAAACTTTTGAAACGCTTAATATCCTGGTAAGTTTTTATCGTACACGATTCACTTTAAGTGATTATTTTCAGAAAAAACGGAATGATGCCGCCAGAACGGTGTTATGGTTACACTCCCCGTGCGGCCTCCATTATTTTATATCGTATTACCATTTTTAGGCTATTCATTTACGTATCGCTTAGTTCAATAGTTTTTAAGCAACAATTCTTACTTACATCTTACATCTTTCAAATAAATTCCTTCCTTCTTTTATCGTAGGCAACATAAGATAATATCTTGTATTAGCAGAATAAATTTAAAAAACGTAATTAATATTAGTCTGCTATGCGCAAAAAATGACCTATAACATTGATTCGCTATGTTGTTGTTTTCGTTTAGCCATTGAAGGATCAAGTAACTTTCAAAGCTTTGTTTTCACAGATACATACAACATGGTACGTGGTGGGCGTGGTGGAATGATTAGGGGAGGACGAGGAGGCATGGGACGTGGAATGGGATTTCCAAGGAAACAGTTCCTGCCACGTCTTCCATTCGACTATACCCTTTGCGAAGCTGCTTTTCCAAGGGTGAAACCTGCGCCGGATGAGAACGAGTTCGTACTGGCCCTCCTAAAGAAGAATGGAGACATGTATCCTACAGCGAAGGAGCAAACATCTATTTTAAATCTAGTGACTAAACTACAAAGTGTATTGGATAATTTAATCGTTGCTCCGGGCAGCTTTGAAGCTTGCGTAGGTGTCCTGCAATTATATTATACATATATATTGTTAATAAATCTCTACTTAACCATTGATTTGTTTTTACAGCAACTAGAGGAAGTAAGACAAGTAGGAAGCTTTAAGAAGGGAACGATGATCAAGGGTCACAATGTAGCCGACATTGTAGTGATTCTGAAGACGTTGCCCACCAAAACAGCGGTAGAGGCACTTGGTACAAAAGTCAACAACGACCTGAAGGTTGTTAATCCAAAGGAAATGTTCAGACTGACTTCCACAGAGCGCGGTTTCGACATTGCTAATAATGAAGCGACCGTACGTGTGTTGATAACCACGTTACATCAGAATCTACGAAAATTGGAGTCCGATCAGCACTTAGATGTTAAGATATGCCAGGGCCACCTCGCTGCAATAAGACATTCCCGTTGGTTTGAAGAAAACGCTCACCATTCCACTATCAAAGTTCTCATCAGACTGCTCAGAGACTTGAGAAGTAGATTCGAGGGTCTGGAGCCACTGTCCCCTTGGATGCTGGATTTATTGGCGCACAATGCGATCATGAATAATCCTAGCAGACAAGCGTTGCCAATAAACCAGGCGTACAAGAGAGTACTTCAGCTGCTCGCCTCTGGGCTCTTTCTTCCGGGATCCGCTGGTGAGATTTCTCGATGTTTATCGTTAGAATGCAGATTTTATGCTTTTACATATTATAGATTTTATATTTTATACTTTTATTATGATCCATCTAAGTGTAGCCACCTAAATATCTCCTTTGTCCAAATGTTTTTAATACAATGTAAATGGTATCGTAAGGTGAATGTTTGCAGATGTTTTTTTCTCATGGTCTTTTTTTCTATATTCTAGTTGACAATAAAACGCATTTAGATGTATTAATAACATGACAAATAACGTGTCAAAAATTAAGGAGATATTTAGGTGGCTATATTTAAGTGGACCACCCTGTATTCTGGGTGAGTCACTTAACTGTACCACTAATTCACTTTGATTTAGGCATCTCCGATCCTTGCGAGGGCGGCAATATTCGCGTGCATACGGCGATGACTCTGGAGCAACAAGATCTCGTGTGTCTCACGGCTCAAACATTGTTGCGCGTGCTGGCCCATGGTGGTTACAGACCCCTTCTCGAGGGTACCAACAAACTTGCTGTGGAAATGAGTGTGTGGGCAGGTGGCGTGGTTGCCAGTCCCCTGGACAAGGCGTACGAGCCTCCCACGGAGCAAGAACAACAAGAGGACATGGACGAGAGCAACGAAGAGATGATAACAGAGAGTGCTTAACTTATAATTTCACATAGTCGTATGAATTCTCTCTTGAACAGCTTTGCCGTGATAAAGACAAGGACTTAAACACTACGATCAATTTTCTACAATGAAGATTTATTCATTAACTCCTTATTCGATAAAAAAGATAATTGTATTTCAGTATTGCGTATGAATTTTACTGATTCACGAATTTTCTATCAACAGTAAATGTAACTAGTGCAGATGCGTTGACTTCATTGTAATTGTGTGTGGTATTGTACGTGACTCTTCGAGGCCTGTGTGTGTGGGGCAGTGTTTAACAGACTTTATATCTCTGTAATAAAACCCAAATTACGTCTACGTAGTATTCTTACAGAGTATACGCCTCTTAGAGTATTCCCCGACTGTTCAAATCCATCTATGTACAGAGTGTCACAAAATGTATTAATCGATGCAATAGAAAGAAAGGGTCAAGGATCCATTTTTACATATCATTTTGATACACCCTGTACAGTAGCTGATTAAGGTTTCCTTTAATCTCTCAACGTCTCATCGTTGTCCAAGAATAACAAAGTATCAAGCAGCGTGTGTACAGTGTGCATGCTTGTCGGCTGTGCTGGACATGACGAATAATCGAAACGTTACATCGTTACAGCCTTTCCTCGATCCTATCGCGAGCAAGGATCGTTCTCCGGAGTTCTACTAACGCGAGCACAGCTCACGGACCTGCTGCTGCCGCCGGACCGAACTGGAACCTTGAACAGCTTCCCTTGAGGCATGCAGATGCAGACTTTGTACTGTTCGTGGCCAGGATTCTGCAAGAACAACGGCGCGACTGGAATATTGTCCACATCGATAGAAATACCATCGGTAGCGTCCAGCACGATGCTGCCGTTGACGCTCTTCAAGAAAATATCTGTGTCCGCGCTCCAAACGATATCCTTGCTCTCCATGGTCGTTCCTTCGGCGCCTTGCATGGAAATCTGCTCGTCAGAATTCACCGTTAAGCTCTCGTTCACCGGCGACGTGATTCTATGGGTCTCCGCGATCTTCACATCGATCTTTTCAACACCCGCTGGCAAGCTGAAGTTAGGGAAGTCGGTGGTGAAGTAGATAGCGCCGGTCCTAGGGTCCTTGATCTCGAATGACTCCACCTGAGACCAGGCGGTGCCGTTCGATAGGATCGTCACTTTTGAACTAGGCTCGTCGTGGGCTCGACGACCGTGAACCTTGATTTGTACACCGCCCTCGTCGCCGGAAACCTCCATCGGCTCATCCCCGTAGCCCTGGCAGACCTCCGACTGCAGGCACACCTGCAAACCATCACAATGTTACCATATTTATGGTTTATAGCTTGCTGCGGACCTGTTGACGTGGTGATCATTTTTATTTATTTCATTTTACTTGAGGGGGTAGACTCGTTTCCTCTCATTTCTCGATAATGCAAAGATGGGAGTTTTCAGTAGTCAAAACCGCTAGATACGAGATCAAATTAGGTCGCGATCGCCCTTAAAAGTCCTATTAAAAGCATAAAGCTGCGCATGTAGCTATTTTATAAAATAATAATGCAAATTACGCCTCGCACACGTAAAAATAGGTCTTTTGGGGGTGATTGCGGCCTAGATTGATGTTTTATCTAGCGCTTTTAACTACTGAAAACCCCATCTTTGCATTATCGAGAAAGGAAAAGGCGCATCCCGTACCTTTGCAATACTAGAAACGAGACTAACCCCTTAACCGCGTAAGTCGAGGACCTACTGTATCAAGACATATTAGGTCAGTGCAGAAGTTCTTGCTCGATTTCGCATTAAAATTCAACAATCCATTCTGCATTCGCAAAATTGTCAACAGGTCGACGTGTAGTCTTTTTCCAACTGTTAACTGACACTGTCCAAGTCGGTCTTTCCGTAAAACTTGACGAGATTCTCGTCAGGTATCACTTCCATTGCCTCCATTCCCTGGGTGATTCGTAGCACGGCTATCACAGTGATGTTGAGGAAGAGATTACAGAGGCCGATTATCGCCAGGACGAGGGTCAACGTCCACAGGCAGTAACGTCGCCTCGTTGGCTTTTCATTGGAAGCGGACATTCCAGGGGAAGATCCGGTCATCGTCCGGTTCACGTTCTCGCAACTGAAACCCCACGGTATTAACTATTGTCGTAAAATTTAGCCTACGGCGAGGAACCCTTAGAATTTCTGTAACTTTCAGCTGTATGGGATCCTCACCTCGCCCTGACACTGTTGCAATTGTTCTGCTGCATGTAGCCCTTGATCAAAGGTCCATCGCTGTTCGACAAGTTGTCCTCGGCCTTCGATATCGAGCCAGTGTCATTGCCAGATGCGTCGAGGAGAGCAGACATTGAATGACCGTGCTGCGTGCACAGGGAAAATGGATACACAAGGTTTTCAGAAAATTCTACAAGACACTCTGCATAAACGCGATTACGTGTAGACAGTGGATTTTATGCATTTATGACCAAAAGTAGATAGCTGCAACTTGAAGCAGTAGAAACATTGAACGAATTGAAGAGTATCATTGCTTTTGTCCTGTTGACCGTGTTAAAGGAAGAAACACAAATTTTTAGTTGGTTTCAGTACCTTGTAGCTGTGTGTGTGTGTGATGAAAAGAATTTTTATTTCGCATAAAGATCCGCAGTTTAATTACGTGTACCGAGTGTTCCCATGGGCCTGCGGATATAAATAGTAAACAATCTTCTGTTAGTTTCTTTAATTTGCGGCGAGTGTAATAGTAAATGATGTTATAAATTGTGCAGGGTGTTCGAGTATCCTTGTAGCAGGGTCCGTATCGTTAAGAAAGCTGTTTGGAACGCGCGGATAACGTTCGTTCGCGGATTCATGGCAGAAATTCTTACCCCGCTGAGGATCGCTGCCGTAATGCTGGATGAAAACGAAAATAGAGCGGCGATAGTTCGCTTTCGGGCGAACACACGAGCAGTGTGGTAGGAGTAGGAGTAGGAGGTAGGAGTCTTACCGTAGGACGTAGGACCAAGACTTTTCTCCCACTCTAACTCGTCCCTTCTACAACGCCATACCCCCATTCTCCGGTGGCGAGCATTTCCATGGGCTGGTCATGTGACACGTTCCCTCACTGTCATACCTGTGCCGGGATGTCACGTGATTAGTCCGGTTATGAGAGAGAGAGGGTAACCGTATTCCCCTCAATTTCCCCGATCTGGCGACACTGCACATGAGCCGTGTAACGTAACGAAAACTAGGTGAAATCCGCCGGCCGGCGCTTGCGCGTCCAAGGATCGATTCTCGGGATTTCGGGTGGGTTTATTCGAATTTTTATAGATGCTCCCTTTATAGATGTTGCCTCATTTTTACTGAAAATCGCGGAACCGGAAGTGTACAGGCGCGAAGAATTGTGGGAGTCTGTACTTAACGCGTAACTATAAAAAGACAATGCAACATGTTAGTAATAATAATTGCAAGGCTTGCGCTTTCTTCGCGTATAATCAACGTACTAATTGCATAATACATTTGCTAGTCATACTATTAGATCGTCCCAAAAGTTGGATTTCGATTCATGCATATAATGCAAATTCTTGTTAGAAAGTACTGAAACATTAACATAAAGATTATTGTATTGTTTGTATTTATTGAGCAACATTATGGAACAACACATTCCGAAAGGAACTTTTGGGACAAGTTGAGGGTCAAAGTTCCATTCCATTCGAATCGAAATGACACGTCGGCGCAGTAAAAATAATAAAAAATCTTTTATTGTGCCAATGCTATAGTACGGTAGCATGGTCGAGTGAATTTTGCCATTGGCTAGCCAGTGCTAGGTAAAAAGTATTTCACAGAGTATTATAAATAATCGTCGCTGGAATCTCGTTCCCATTGTCGCGTCACACTAATTCCGGCCAAATGGTCTTTGTTATCCAGGGTATGTAGTTGGATACGCGGGTGTATACTCCAGGAATGACGCTGCCGCAATATCCGCCGAAGCTTGTTACGCCGACGATGCTGTACATGCAGTTGTAATCTTGATTCAAGATCAGCAGGGGTCCGCCACTGTCACCCTGCACACAGAAGGCCAGTGAAATTAAATCTTGTAGTTTTAATCTGCCAAGGGTAAAAATCATTCTGAAAAATGCATTACATTGCAAGTATCTTTTCCGGGTTGGCCGGCGCAGATCTGCCAACCGTCGATTATGCCACGCGGTACTATCCTGTCGTCGCGGATGCTCTGGTTGCATCGCGTGTTGTCTACAAACTTGATAGTGACTTTAAGCATGTCGCTGGAGCCGGTCTCGTCATCTGAAAGATAAGGAGGAAATAAACAGCTGCGGGAAGATGATCTTCAGATTCTTATGAATCCGCAGAAATTACCCCAGTCAACCTTGCCCCAACCGGTCGCTGTTGCTACCTCCTCGTTGCCAGTGTCCGGTTCAGAATATGGTAAACAAATGGGTCTCACCCATGCATCGAATGTTACATCCGATTCTAATTTTAGGAGTCCTATGTCGTGGTACTGAGAGGGTCGTTGGTAGTCAGGGTGCATGATTCTCTGGATTACCCTAACTTCCTGAGGTTTCGCCTTGTCGTCGGTCCTCTCGAGGTTCAGGTCGCCCACCCGCACCCATGAAGCTGGTCCCCTGTTTATGAATGAACGATGACACGTGCTGTTACGCAAAACTGATTTGATGTAAATATCGGATCGTACCATTCTACACTGAAGAAACAATGTGCTGCGGTCAATACAAATCTCTCTGATATCAGACTGCCTCCGCAATTGAAAACAACACCGTCAGCACTGTTGTATCCCACAGCTGCCATGTGCGGGAATTCCTTAGGGTCGGCCTTTTTGCCACCGACGATAAGCTTCCTCGCTTTAATTGCGCAAACCGAGACATTTACAGGTGGCTGGTTATTCGTCAACGTTGGAGGTATCACCAGCTGGTATACGGCTCTCGAGTACTCTTCGCATTCTGCACAGAATCAATATGTTCATTAGACTGTGGATTTTATATACACATTGTATTCTAATAGTTAGATGGTTGTTGGTAATGTTGGAGGTACTATTATTTGAGGTCGCTCACTTGCTCTTGCTAGCTCCGCTCCGCTATTGCCACTGAGTGGTCTAGGTTTCCCTGTCGTTGTTGTTTTCTCGGTCGTCGACGTGGTAGATACAGTATTTGATGGACAGCACACCAATTGTTGGTAACCCACGTACCCGCATACTGCGTCCGGAGGATTTCCTTTAAGCAGTTCTTCATAGACCGATACACATTTCAGAACGGTCAAGCAAGTTCCCGGTCCATTGTTCACGACACACGGGTCACCTAAATGAGATATTGCTAAGTGCTGTATGATGCTCAACAATTGTTAATAGCTAATCAATTACAAACAAAATCTGCGAAAAATTTGCAGAGGCCCATCCTGTTTTCGCCGGTTGTAAATAATCATTATAAATCAATTCGTAAAGGCTTCAATTCTTCTCTGCTCTTGCTCATCATGTTTTCCTAATACATAACAGGGAATTCGAAGTGCCGCAGAAAAGGAGGTGACACGACACGTCGCGTTCTCCGTCCTTGTCATTTGTCTTACACACGAGGAATACAGAAAAAATTAGTTCGCGAACTCGCCTCCATAGATCATTGTACCGCTCGTGTGACGTAACATTAAAACTTGAGGAAAATGAGAAGATGCTAATCAGCAAATAGTTCAGACACTTTGGTATAGATGGAGCGTTCGATTTTCCACTGATCCAATCATTTAAATGTCTAAAAAACCAACTATCAATTTAAAATGTTCCTAATCAGAGTTGTTAATACTATCCGATATTTCTGTTCATAAGATACAGATCACATTTTCAAATGCGTTCTGTTGAAAGAAATATCTTACGACCGGAGCAGTAAATAGATTTATAATTTTGTTAGCATTTTCGCGATCTATAGGATTCTTATAACGACAGAAAAATCAAGGAAATCTAAGTCTAATGAATGTGAAAAACTATAAAAGTACTAAAGAAAATTGATGAATAAGGGAAGCTGAAGAAAATGAAAGAATTCAAGGACAAGGTGCATTAACTAACGCTGGAGGTAAAAGCCAAAGCCTTCCCACGGACCACGCTGTAACTCACTAAAATTCCTCAAATAATTAACAAACCTAACTAAATCCTCCACAAATAGAAAAAATCAAATTCGTTTTACCTTCGAACTTCTGGCCTTGAGTCGGAGAAACCGTTACAAGGAATAAAAGGAGCAGAGATGAGAACACTACCGGCAAGAATGACAGCGCGAACATCATCCTCGCGTATTACGAATCGGTATCCGTAATCTTCCTTCGCTGCGATGGCACTGCTCCGCGTCTTCTTCGCCGCGAAGCTTTTGTATGCCCCACCATAATTTCCTTACTGCGAATTCACACTCAGAGGGGGACAGAGGAAACCGTGGATGCAGGGAAGAACCCGCTGTTTCTTGTGCGATCATTCGATGAACAGGTTTTTCAGGTATACCGTCAAATAAATAATGCTAAAATCGTGTGCCGTCGACGAAAACCGAAAAACGAATGCCGTCAAAATAATAATATTGATTTCTCGAAATAGGAAATAATTGCCTGTTCGTCACACATTCGTCGCATTTCCGTCTAAGACCCCTGGAGAACTGCTTCTCACAATTTGTGAATTTTTTTTCTTTTTCAAAAGGGTATATGGTATACAATACTTGAAAAATTTGAAAGATATCACAGATTGCATTCCTAGACAATTTTTGGGATACATTTGTACCCCCCACACATCCTCATCCGCCCTCACCCTCATTCAAGATGTAAATGTGAACTCAAAAATTTGAGTAAATAACATCGAAAATAACTGTTCTCCTTGTTATTTCATTGATCAGTTCGTAAAATGAGAGACGGATTGAGAGTTGATCCTTAGCATTTGAATGGTGACTCTGAGACTCTGAGAGACGCCACTAAAAATTGCTGTACCATTATACAAAACATTGTTTACATTATTCAATGTGTAGGTATCTAATCAATTACTAGACATTCAGGCATTGTATGACGTATTATGCTCATTTCATATCCAAAAAATGTGAAAAATCATAGAGAATGGAAATATTCTAGGTCGGAATTCGAGTTAAAATATCTCCGAGTGCAAAGGGTTAAACAAGACCGCCAAGTCCAGTTGCATCATTTATCGATGAGGCGAACTATGGGAAATTGTTCAGTAGCAATTGCTAGTTAATTATACGTTTGGATCCTCCATCCTGCGTCTATGGATCAAAGATTGTTATTGTGAAATGGATCGCAGAGCCATTAATTGGGAACAATTCGCCGAAGCACACCGCCCTCAACGATTCATTGAAATACATTTGCGACATACAAATTAGTTAAGAAATAAGGAAAATAAACTTTCCGAGCGGTATGCGATTGGACAATCGCAGGTACGGCGTACGAATGATTCTATTAGATGATTCATATCGTGAGTGAGCATGTTTCCGACGTATCCTCCGTTCGAGTTCACCGTCTGGGAGATGCCACCGTTCTGACACCGGTGTAGCACGCCGCACAGGTAACTCACTGCCAGGAGAGTGAAATTTTGTAGTCGGATTTCGCCTTGAATTAATTTCGAAATTGTCATGATTAATTATTGCTACACCGAGCGTAATCCGAACTTCATAATAGTGTCAACAAGTTCTTGGCGAAATTGATAACGTTCGCTTTTAACCTTTCGTTATATAAATATAAAGTAATATAAAGCAGTATATCTGGAAGATTAATGTAAGCGTGTGCGCGTGTGTGTGTGTGACAGCGCCGCTCAATGGTCACATACTCGGACGTTTAATTTATTGATTTGTTTTTAATCATTTTCATTCTTGACATTATTCGACATCGGTCTATTTAAACTGCCCGAAACCGCATCCGCGCTTAAAAGATTCGACCTCGAGGAGATCGATTATGATATATATATAACTGCTCTGAATTGAATGATAAATTGATTATTCGAGTATCAGTGATCGGGCCGGGTTAAAGGATAAAGGAAACGGTACACGCAAGATTAACACATCCCACCTAAAAATATTTTATTGCTAATTAGTCTGTTCATAACATGTTTGTATATTTACAAATTCATTACCCGAGTATGTATACGTATATGAGCATCTTACGTTAGACCGATAGAAATGTAGACGCGTTCCGCTTTGTACAACAATCAATACCCGCAGTCGTAATTAGTAATTCTTTTAAAAGAAAGGGCATATAGAGGGAGAGCGAGAGACAGAGAGAAAGAGAAGGGGAAAATAATAAAATATTATAATAACGTAACAGCAATTGACAATCGATCGATATCGATAAAAAAAAAATATATGATATAGTAACAAATATAAACACGCGGCACTTAGGCTATAATGTCGGGCATCGAGCGCTAGGAATTAAAAAGAGCATTCTCTACCTAAGAATACTACCGATAAAATATACAAATTAAAAAACATCGTTCACGGGACTGAAGAAAACAAATAAAAACAGGAGGGGCGGCCGGGGCGGGGGCATGGTCTTGCAAAGCCTAAAAACGTACTTTCACGAGTAAACTCAACGCTACAGTTGCCGCGGAGGAGAAGAGAGAGAGAGTGAGTTTCGTGTAAAACCGACCGCTTAGCGATAAACGATAAATAGAACTAGACGAGGAAGACGGGCCGCAGTTTCAAGACCGAACGATAGTTTTTACGAAACTCAATCCAACAACTTATAATGATACTATATACAGTAGTCCGTGTGTACCTGCGTTAAGTTATCAGTCTTGCGGCTCTCAAGAAAAATTGTATAACCGAGGGTGAACGGTACAGCGAGCCACAGTGAATCCGGGCCCATGGACAGCGGTCTTGAGTATTTTTCATTATTAGGCCATTCTATCAGTCGTGTCGATTCTTATTGCGCTGAACTACAAATTTCGTAGCGTTTAGAGCAACATTTTCTACTGAAATATCGAAAAACTAGTCTTTAAAAAAATGCTTCCAGCGCAAAAAAGGAATTTTCGTTAAACCAACAATATCTGATTAACTCAGAATTAAAAGCTCCGAGTATCGTGAAGTCGAAAACGATCAGTAAAAAAATGGTATAATAGTTGAAGCCTGCGATTAGATCACTTCGAACACAAGTTGGCATCGTTGTCACTCTCTGAACGTGTCATGACATCGTTTGACGATCGTCGGACCCGAATCATCGGTCCTCAAGATTCATAGTGATCGCTGTACCGTCGCAATGCGCGTGTCTCTGTTTTGTTAGTACACTGATCGAGGCGATAGGGAAGCTAACTCGAGGTTTTAACTAAATTACGGACACCCGGGCTTCTTCCATTCGCTGACGCACCTAATTCCGTGTCGATTAGCTCTGCGACGACCGGCGGAACGGATCTAGGAACTTTCGAGCGCGCTCGATCGAAGGACAAACGATCGATGATATTAACCCTTCAGGGACGACGTCTGTACACCGTACTGACTCCTATAAATAAACTACGGATCTTTATGCGAACTAAATATTGTCTGCAATCATTGCTAGATACATCGGTCACTTAGGGACGTCTTTCTACCCTTAACAATTTGACGGGGTTTTTGATAAAAAATTATTGAGACCGGTCATTTCACTGGCACTGGTAGGCTTAGCGTTAATGTCATAAATGCATAAAGTCCGCAGTTTAATTCTATCGAGAAGTCTATACGATTTATCGATTGAGCATGGTTCCTGAAAGGGTTAACGTGGGTCTTATTGTACCGGTTCCACCGATCGGGTCAGCGTCGTGTTTCGTTTACAGTATACATAGTTGGACGATTCGGTGACGAGTCATCCGCGCGTTTCAAATGGTTAAGCCGTGTTCCCACTTCGAGACGCTTGTTCATCGGCTCTGTCGGTAGCGTTCGCAGAGCCCCTCCCGTATTGCTACAACACGCATCTTTCGCATACACAAGGAACATCGAGCGACGTCTCTCTCGCAGATTCATACAGACGCAATTCACAAAAAAAAAAACGCAGCACACTACACATATATAATAGACACAATCGACCGCGAATAAATAACTTATAACGGAGCGCGTAAAAATACACATGCAGCCTCCACGCCAAGCAAAAAGGCTGGCGAGGAGAGACCCTTTCAGAAAATGACTATGCCTCTGAACAAATCAGAATCATAAATATAAATTACACGGTTAAAAAATAGGAATATTAACAAGGCTCTGTTTGACTCGCGTGTTCCCGGGCTTACACACCAGTTTTTCTCTATGTACACAGTCGACGACGGTTTTTCTTACTTCTTTACAGGATTTATTGAGAGGCACTTTGGCAACGTCGCTCTCGAGTGGGAACAAAGCTTAATATTCTTGGTGTCGTAGAAATAGGGTTGCCTGCCACCTTTTCTCTCCATCCGACGGGCTTGCTCCAAACGATTTAACGAGCTTCGTTTACTGTCTGTAGAATACTATGTTCATTCTAGCTAGCATTTACTAATATACGTCCGCGCGAAAAGGTGGCAGCCCTGCACGAGGACCTTCTACAGCCAGGGCGACGCTCGCCTCTCGGAGGACTCGTTCTTCGCTTTCTCTGTTACTGCTTTTTTAATATATATACATTATTCTATATGTATTATATCGCGTTCGTTCGATATTGGGTGTCCTCGAATTCAATCTCACGTTCGATATATTACTCTTTCTCAACTAGATATCACTCCGTTCGTTAGTCGGGCTCCACATGCACACATACAGAGACACTCTATTGTTTTCTACGTGGGAGGATCGTTTGATTAGATTGTCGAACCATTAAAGGATCTTTAGAGTTCATTTTATCGTTCAGATAATCCCTTGTAGTGAAATACGAACACGTTGACTGCTAGGAAGCTCTCACAAAATTACAATTGTAAGATTGTACTCTTCTTATTATAAAAATAATCTTTATCACAGCATTAAAAAAATATTCAATGTTCACTGTTCATTGAATATGGAAATTGATTGAATTAACAGGGACACTACTTTTGATTCGATCTGTATAAAAATTAACCGAGACCTCTACCACTCACATCTCAGCAACATGGCAGTCAACGTGTTATCAGAAAGTCAAACTCGATAAATCCTAAGTCCATGGAGTACGAACACCCGTCGAAATCGTGTCGTTCGTTCCGTTTTCGCGAAGTTGAATCGTTCGAGACGTTCTTCCGTGGTTTGAACCGATCGATCACGCGTGTGGTAACGCGTATGGAATGATCGAGTGCAAGATGCGTCGCCGAGAAGAGCCGACATCTCGGGAACCCGTAGATCAAAGAAGAAATCAAATCTCATAGTCTCATCGGTCGCCGTAAATAAGCGAGGCTAAAAGATTCGAGAGAGCTACCGTTTGTGTTAAAAAAAAAATGAAACAAATAAAGACAGAACATTGTCGAGAATTTAAAAAGACAATTTTTATCATACTCGATATACACTGGCAGCTAGTTCGCTGGAGATCTGTTTGCAAAAAGTAGAGAGAGAGAGAGAGAGAGAGAGAGAGAGAGAGAGAGAGAGAGAGAAGAAAATGTACATACGTATACGTATACACATGAGTATGCGATCGTGTATATTAAGTACAAACGAATCCGATGGTCGGCGAAGTTCTTAAAACTTTGGAAGCACTGCACGATTGCGTCACAAGAGAGTCCGAAGCTGTCCATAATAAAACAAACAACTGAAAATTTCACAGAAAGGGTCGCCTAACTCTGGAGGAACCGTCGCTTCGGAGCTCGATATATCGGAATACCGTTTGCGAGATAAATCTGTTTCTCTGGACCACGAGGCTTAAGTACGAGTACAAGAATACGTCGTGAAGCGATCGGCTCCTGGAGAGCAAGAGGACCTCGAAGTACAACGACGAGGAGGATTACACCGACATCCAGAGTCGAGGATGATCACAAAGACGAGAACGAGTGCATGCTCTGTCGAAACGAGTGTGGAGAGCTAATTGCAGGACAATGCTAATCGCAGTCGACGATTCAAAGAACTGTTTGATTTGACGAACCGGGACCGGATAGAGGTCGAGAATTCCCTAGATGATCGTGGACGACGGAGTCCTGTTCGGCCAACAGTCGAGGGTTCAAGCCCGAATTCCAAGAAGGTCAGTGATCTCCGAAAACCAACGGAACCGTTTTTCTAAGCCGCATCCTTGCGGCTAGGGCTCATCCGTTGATTCCTGATCTTCATTCTACGTGCGGGGAAACGTCCCGGCAAAGAAAATCTCGTTCTCTGAGTATTTCTATCCACGTTGCTGTGTACATTTCGAATTTTATAATCTTCAATCGTACAGAATGTTTCCAACTATTTATACAGTTATTCTACTCGAGAGCGGGCAGCTTCGTTTTTAATTTACCAGCTTGAGCCCTCTTGAACATCCTTCCACTTATTGTTAATAGCTCGAGGGTGTATTATACTATTGCGAATGATATCAAAGTAATCTCCTTTCGACTCTAACGCTAGAGTATGTTTGAATGCTTGATTCTTGGTAACTTGTTCTAACTTGATAAAATTCACATCGAAGGAAACCCGAATAAAAAAAGGTTCGGTTTCCTATGCGCATAGTGCACCCTCGAGGAAAACGATTGAAAGACCCCAAGCTAGTAAACGAAGAACGAATCTATGTATTTTGACCCAGAATATGAGTTGTATTAATGGTCCTCTGTTCAAAGGTTAAACAAGTTGGAAACATTCGAGACGACTTCCGCGTTTGTTTACAGCCCCAGACTGTTCTCGTACGATCCAGTCGTACAGCGTACCCATACGTGCCGAGCTGACCGAGCATGCATTCCGTCATGCGATAATAACAGCGGTGGCTCTCGCTTGTTGCGGTTCTTCTCGGAAACAATAGCGAAGAAAGCAAAAGAGAGTAGACCGAATTTCGTTGTCGTCATCGGGCGTCTTGTTACCGCGTACACGCATCATACACACACACTTGTTCTTACGTATATACATACATACATTCTTTATACACTCACACACACACACATACACATATGGCGAAACAGATTCGTTCCGAATAAGCGTACAGGTTGGCTCAAATATGGTGTCCGGAAAGTGGACAGCTTTTCAGGCAGCCTGTATATTGAACGGCGCTTACTCTGGCCCGAACGAATCCTTTCTTAAATTTTTATGTTTAAATTTTATAGTGCACTTGGACCAGAAAAAAACGGTCACACGCGAAAAACGTTCGCAGCCCTCTGTGACGGGCGGTCGCGTTCAAGAGTAAAAAAATATACGCTTGTCATTCTCGCGGCATTGTGACCCTAGGACGACGAGCGATTCTGCTCTTCGGGTTGAATTTTATCATGTCACCGGCACAGAACAATTGTCGGTAGACTGCGGATTTTATACAAAAACAGAGTTCTTTTGATTTATCTACCATTTTATTGTGTCAATTTATTCGGACCATTAAAGGAACAAAGGAATTTTGTCTCAGACAATTTTCAATACAGATCCGCAGTCTAAACATTCGACACAGAAGCTTCACTCGACACATTCAGCTTATCTCTCTCTCTCTCTGTATCTCTCTCTCTCT
>CM052311.1:8525351-8617832 GCA_028455605.1 Lasioglossum malachurum | reverse complement strand
TCTCTCTCTCTCTCTCTCTCTCTCTCTCTCTCTCTCTCGTATTGAGCTATTTGGCTCAATCGTTTGTATAATCTCACTCGTCGCATTAGTGTAAAAACGAAGACAGACCTAGCGCCGACAAAATTGCACTCTCGCAATGAAACTTCCGCGTGTTAATTGTTCTGCAGCTTATCAGCGACCCCTTTACCCACCCTACCCAAGAGAAACCCATTTTGAGAGAAAAAAAATATATAAGAATACTCAAGTAATATCCAACTTCGTACGACATTGACAATCGAGGAAAGAAGCAGACAAGTGGAGAGTGAAAGAGATGGATTAAAGAGGAAGAAAAAGAGAGGGGCGAGGACAGATAGTTTGTTCAGAGAGGAACGGACGAGATCAGCGAGATTTGGTCAGCTCGAAGGTGGAGAGCTTGGCGGACGTCCTCGGCTTCGGAAGGCCAAGTTCCAGGAAAGGGGAAGAGGCGGAGGAACAAGACGACGATCGAAAAAGAAGTCGCATTGCGGTCTCCGTGCCGGCAGTTAAGGGAAGCTTCGATGACGGGAACCGTCCCCGATGATCGTTGATGATGCGCTCTGCGCGTCAAGAGGCTGCGGAATGCACTCGATGGAGTCGGGTTTCTGCGCGTTGCTGTCTGAAACAAACAAAAACCGAATCAATAAACTCCTTCATCGTTTCCATTTCAATGTGACCTCTCAAAGGGAGGTCTCACCTTGACAATGACCCCGCGAAAATTGTTCTGCGATTTTTTGTCACGATTTTGTAGCACTTCAAACGCAAAGTGTGCCGCTCTATTGGAATATTTATCTTTTCGAAAGTTTCTTTTCGCAATCGCATTATCGACCGCGCCGAGTTTATTTCTGCAACTGTTCGCGTTCTGTTCCTCAGCGATTTATTGTATTTTTCAACCGTACGGACAGCGTGAAGGTCGGCAATCGTCTCGGCGCTTAATGGCCGTCGTTTGACCTCACTCAGAATCCGTTTCTCCTTGACACTTATTCTCTGCTAATTCCGTCCATCCGAATATTATGTCAATAGAGACACGTGTTTTTCCTGAATAGGACCACGTCGGATGTTTCGCATCATTCACTGCTAATACGTATTACATCTACGTGACAAAATATTCGCGCTTATCAATGACGCAATTAGACGATACTATCGTGAACGTGAACTCGTGTTCCTTTCTTATCGCGCGACGATATAATTCGTTTTTATCAGAGTCTCTTGATATACATAATAGATGAGTATCGAGACAAGCACAATTTGTCGTAATTCAATTACAAAACAACCAATTAAAATTCCACGGAGCTATGGACGAATGGAATCTTGAAATTGCATTTCCCGGTGAGAGTTTCGAGCATCAACGAGAGAATATGCGGTTTCGTTGCATGGGTTCCAGTTCCAGGCTGTTTCGTGGCGAGATTACTCGGTCAGCCCACACGTCTAGACGCCTTAAAGTTTTTGCAATGTTCCCGAGGCGTGGTATGTCACGACTGTAACGCGGCGAGATGCGATATATACGATCCTGCAACGCCACTTTTCACAACCACGCCTCGACCGGTATGTGCGAACTGTACACCGTCGATTCTACCCTATATGCATCGCGGCACGGCCACTTCCGAGTCGAGATCCTTTGGCGCACGTCGGTATTCAGCAAATCCGACTACGTACTCAGCTTGCGAGAAACAATTTCAATTGCCAGCTGTTTGATTCGATCAAACGAGGAGAAAAAAGTCTCTTCAAAGATATATTCATGAGAGAATTGTTCCTACTGTGTCTACCTTTTGAACAATAATTTTTTAATCTCTGTAATCTCTATAATAATAATAGGTACTCTTTGGGATTATCCCGTCGACCATTTTCGCCAAACACGAAGTTATCGCCAAAAGGTAGTATATATTAATATAATATATGTATAAAATATATATTGTAATAATATACATTTATTTAACATTATATATATTATATTTGGCGAAAATGGTCGACGGCATAATCCCAAAGTACCTAATAATCGCGGTCCATAACTTCTCTCATTCGTTTCTATGTCTCACAAATTCCTACCCTGTCCTACTCTTTTAGCATCCTAATTATCACTAACCGACTTAATTCCATACTTATTGCTCTGTAATCTCTATATAATCGTAATAAAATAATAAGAAGATTGAGATCACTCAAGTAAAATAGAAATGAATGAATCGAACGAGCAGCGAGAGAGCATCACGACAGCGCCGCGTCCGTGGAGGTTAATCAAAGACGACGCGTCGGTGACACAACACCAATCCCCGAGTCACCTGTTGCAGCTTTTAAGCAGGTGCAAGCATTGGCGCCACCGAGTAAGCCGATTTAACAATATCTCGAAGTGGGTTAATGCGTGCGGACAGGGTCGTTTCGCAAGCTTTTTTCTTTTTATTTCCCGGATGGACATCGGAGCCAAGTGGGACCGTGGGTCCGGCTCTGTTTTGTTTAGACAAAGTCCGCGATAGTCGGATCGTGCACGTGGTTACGTAGCATGAATCGACGAGGTATTTTCAATGCTCGGTCCAGATAGTGCAAATACTCACGCGTGCCGGGAAAAGCGTTTCGCGTTCATGTCCGTCGGGTTTTCTGGCAGTCGGCCAAGGATGGCCGCAGAGTTCATTCTTTCGACCATGAATTCGCCTATGAAGCGATCTATAAAGCGCTCAAGGTACTCGGAAATCATCGTCCCTGTCAAAACGATCGAGCGATCGTGCGAACGGGCACCGTGCCACTTCCGCCACGCGCGATCTTTAAAGATTGCTGGAGAGGGGTACCGATGATGACCATTTAAACATCCAATTTTGCAATTATTTGCCTCTTGGTACGGTACATTCGTTTTTAGATCGCCGGTGCTTTTTTTTTTGTTTATTTAGATCTCAATTTTTAGCCCTTAGCACACGAGTGGTGTGACCGAGAGTCACCGCTAAAAATTACTGTACCATTATTCACAATATTGTTTACATTATTAAAAATGTGTCGGTATCCAATCAACTACCGCGCATTTAAGTATTTGATATAAAATAAGTAGTGATATAAAATAAAAAGTTACTATTTTTCTCATAGCGACTCGAAATAGTGTACCCTTGCCATTACTCGAATATGCTTCGAACTCTATTAATATTGATGCACGTATAAAGCGAGAATTATTTTGGCGAGGCTTTCAACAATGATTGTGTAACATCGACGGAGTACTTGAAGATCGTTAACGTGCTTCAGTAGAAAATTATTTAATGATGTGATTCACTTACGTGCACACTGGGATAAAAGTCAATTGGATGTCCAATGTTACTTCTAGTGTTACATTGAAGACGTGCATTGTAATGCGAAATATTTTTTATTCAACGGGTATGCGGAAAATTAGAAGAAACTGGTTCGCCGTTCAACCTCCTCGAGAAACGGTATATGAAACTGCGGACTTGGGAAGATTGCCGAGCCTCCAGGAATTGGCGATTGAATAGCAGAAAATTGATGGCTGTTTGAAACACTGGCCGGAGCAATAAATTTGTCAAACTGTTTCAAGTGAACAGTGGAAAGTTCCTCGATAGTAATACATCTCCGATCGAGTCCACGTGACCTGAAAGAAGTTCGTTCGCACCCGTCGGAGACTGGCGTCTCGTTGGTACGAATTTATAACGTAAAGGTGGTCTCACAGTTGCTTGGCCACTTCCTACTTGAACCGAAATCCCAATGATCATTGTTCATCAAGGCTAGTTAATAAAATCACACAGCCAGCGCGTCGAGCAAGCTGTGACCTGACAACTATCGAGACAATCATCGAAGAATGTCGGAGCATCTAAACTATTGTTATAAAATTAGCAAAGGGTTAATCACAGTCTGCCTCGAGCAAGTTGTGACTCGAGACGAATCGAGGAATGCTCGGTACCTAGAATTCTCTATTACAAAATACTGTCGCGATTCCCCTGATCCCTTAATCCAAGTATTTGCATTAAACCTATTCGGCCAACTGTCCGTATGGACGGATTCGAAAACAAACGATAACGATCCCACTTATCTGATAATCTAAGCGCTGTGTAATTAGCGCTGTCGCCGCGGCCATAACCGCGCGTTTTGGATCGGGAGGAATAGGACAGGAAGTTGTTCTATCGGGAGCGGTCAAAATCGTTTTGAAAATCTCTAGACGGTATAATATTCTAAATTAAATCCAGGGTTAAACCAGCTCAATTTTTCAGGATCAACAAGTTGCTCAATTTTGACGACGTGGATTTATTCCTCAAAGCTGACGACCTGTATCTCGGCAACCAATTGACATAATCAAAAAATCCAAGCACCATTCGATGCAGTGGTTTACACACAACGAATCAGCCCGAGTGGTAAAAGGCTGACTATTTTTTTCGAGCATTCGAGCCAGTTTTTCCGGAAACGGGTACCACGTGGCGAGGGAGCAGAAGCGAAAGGGGAGAGAATGAGTTTATCTTGTCACGCGTGGTAACAACCTTTAGTTAAGGCGATTAGAGTCAGACGACTCGTCGGTCGCGGCTGTTATCGTGGTGCCACGGCAGATTGTTATTTATAGAGAGAAAGTACAGGCCGCCTTGCTCGGAGGCTCGCATCAAGAAAAGGTACCCGTCCGAGGCGCCGTCGCCGATTCCTCCCGAGATTTCGTCGCGATTTTGGCTTTCTAGCCATCAAGAAAGCGAGCGAGAGAAAAAACCGCGACGCGACCGGAATCGCGAAATCGGATTTAGCAACCTCGAGCGGCTCGCCGAGGCCTCTACGGCCTCCCTTGCTCTCTCGTCCTTCGTCCCACCATCGAGAGACCGAGGACGTCGTCGTAAAAAGGATCGCATCTCGCATCTAAATTTCCTCGAGGCGAATTTCTGCGTCGGGCAATCGCTGTGGCCGAAATTTTGCTAGCAATTCGACCAGTGCGAAAGTGTACCTACAGATCATCTTCCGAAAAATTGTATAACAAGCACAAGTGCATAAAAAAATTTTGCGGTTTTTTTTTTTGGCACTCTACTCATTATTTCATAACTATTCATCTCCCGATATTTTTGAATCGCGCCTCGAATGGCGCGGTGCCAAGGATAGATCGTTATCAAAATTATGATCTGTATGGAACGGAAATGAGGTAAAGGACACACATGTCAATCACCTGGAATAACTAGCGAGCCTTCGGTCTCAGGATCCCTATTTGGCCAGGTGAAAGACCAGTAACGTGAGCGTTCGTTAACCCGGTAACGCAAATCTAATAAAATTCCAATAAACGTAATACTATGCCAGCACGACATTTCTGCTTCTGTGAGGATCCCGAAATAAGCCCATTTCACGAAGAAATCTTATGAATATTGAGAGACGATGGCTTTCTACAAACTGATGCAACCTCTCTGATCGAGCAGAGCAAACAAGAAGACTGCGAAGTTGAACACGCACGACGAATTAACTCGTCGCTACCAGTTGCTGTCCTAGAAAGCAGCGACAGGAAGGTACACGGTACGGGAAAATCGGTTCGACGACGATGGAGCGTTTGAAGATCGAAAAAGCGACGCAAACCGGTACGCGGAATGCGTGAAGTTTCGCTACAGCGAACAGACTAGCTGGAGAAAATTTGCATCTCCGGTTGTTGTGCGTTATAATGTTGTGCGCAGAACAATTTTAGGGGGTTTTGCTGCTCTGCATATATTTATCTCTGTTACGGCGAGAAACTACCCGTGCAGGGGTTTTCCTATTCTAAGAAATTGAAATTTTCATGTCGTCTAACAACTTTTGCGATAGATGACAGATTGAACGTCAACAATTTTTGGACAAAATCCGGAACGAGTAGAATGAATTATCTTTCGGGCGCGAATGGTCTTGCAGGTATTTTCCCGAGATGGTCCATCGCGCAACAACGTAAAACATCGTTCTGGCTATAGCATGTCTGCGGTATGTCGAACAAGATCAACTTACCATAGAAGTAACGCGACCAGTGCCTCCTCTCCGATCCGCGCCGCGCCTTCGAGCTCCGATCGCGTCTCTTTTCCATGATCCGCGTGCGCGAGAGCGTCTCTTCTTGGCTTCTTCTTGTCCGTGTGTATAAAGAACCGAACGGTATATGTACGTGTGTTCCAATGTGCGTGTGTGTGTTGTGTGTATGTGTGTGCAATAAAGTCCCTCTAATTTCAGCTCGGCAGTCTTGTCCGTATCGCTTCTTCCGTTCCCTCGTCGACACTCTCCTCTACTCTCCTCTGTTCCCGGCGGCGGTTCCCGACGACACACGTTTCATACGACCACCGTGTCCCTCGTGTGCCGCAAGGCGTCGCGACGCCTCGTCCCGCGTGATCTACGCCTCGACAATTAACCAAGTAAATTGGAAGAATTCGTACGACTTCGTACATCGTTTCACGGGGACTCCTCGCGGTTCACCAGTACGGCGCGTCGTTCGCCAGGTGGTGCCACGACGCGAACTCGCTCCACGTGCGAACGTTCGCCCTGGTCGCGTCCGTGATACGAGGTATGCTGTTCTCGCGCATACCGTTGCTCGGGAAACCGTCGCACTTCGTCGTTAGGATATCGTATCGCTTCGGCGGGGCTCGAGGCTGCAACAGAAACCATAATCGAACGTTAAGAACGCTTCCGACAAGCGCACCAAGGCGCCGGTGCACAGTCGGCCGAACGGCCAATCCGGCTGGAAGCAAAATCCTACTCTTGTCAGATATGTACAGACTTTTACAGGGTCATTGTAAACGCTTCAATCTTTCAGTTTCCGCGGATTTTAATCCCGCGAGGAAACCATTTTTAGATTTCTGTGTCTGCGATACCCGATTCAAAACATTTTCATAGGCAAATGAGAATGCAAACAAATTTTCCAGCCAGATTCGTCATTTGACCCACTGCGCGACGCCCTCGTAGCAGCCATCGCATAGTTCCCCAACCTTTTGTACCCTTTCTGTGATAAACGTTTTCCCAGAGCATTCGTGAGCACAACTTATGGGTTTCGTAGTATACAAATATCTTCTAAGACGTTTTTAGGGCTGGGAAGCTACGGTAGCGAACGCACGCAGAAACTGGGCAACTAACTGTTTCGGAACATGAACCATCCAACTAACTTCATCGAAGTCCTCAGACGCCTAGTGAAGCTAGCCTTCTGGGCAACTGGGAACCTTTGAGAACCTTTCCAAAAAGTCTGAGGGTCGGTACGTCGATAGGACGGTTCTCCTCGTTGTCGTTACACACCTCCAGTTTCTTGCGAACGATAAAGTTCTTCCCCTCGTTGTTGTCCCAGAACTCTTTGCCGTCGGTGCGGTACCTCACGCAGAACTCGACGACGTTCGATTTCAGCGGTAGCGTGAGTCGAAACCGGAAGGTGTCGTAGAGGATCAGTGCCGGGGAACCTGGTTGCTCGACGTAGGTGCAGTAGACGTCTTCGTGCGTCTTCCAGGAGTCGTTGCTCGCCCTGACGACGACCTCCTTGTCGTAGGCCAGGTTCCTCACTTTGACAGTGCCCACTAGACACTGCTCCGACTCTCTGACGATCACGTTCTCCAGGCTGACGTTCCCTTGGTCGAGTTTCCGCCGGAACGCGAGGTAGTCGCTGGCTGGTTGAGGGAATGTCACCTGCCACGGTGATGCTATCTCCGGCTGCTCCTCGCTGTCGATCTTCGAGTGCAGCAGCCTACCTGTCAGGCCGGCCAGGTACGCCGTGCTCCATAATGGCGGCACGTTGCTTGGCTCCGACATCACCCGGACCTAAACCAGAGACCGGCGATTTTCAACGATTGGCGAGGATTGAGAAGACTACGTGATAGCGAGTTTTCAAGAACCTTTATGCGAAATGAAAATTGTCTACTTTCTGTGCTATGATTGTACACAGTTAAAGAATAAGAGAAACGGTTATCGTTTCTTGCAGTTGGCGCGCCAACAATTTTTATTTCGCATAAATAAGTCCAGCATTGAGAACTTCAATGATTGGTAGGTGATCGAATGACTGTGCGAGTTGTACCTGAGTAAGAGGGCGACCACGGTCGTCGGCGAACACCACCCTCTTCTTCTGTTTGTTGTGGCCATCGTTGCTGCTGCGGAGATTGCTTATCGCTAGGGAACCGGACGACAGACAGGGTCTTATCCTAGGTGGCACCGACCTGCTGGTAATCGACGGTGCCGTCACTACTAAAGGGCTGTACAGCAGCGAACTGTACACTGGCGGACTATGCCCCAGAAGCAGCTCGGCGGGCATCGCTATGGAACACATTTAGACCTGGAACACACAAGATAATTGCCTTGGTAATTATATCTCTTCTACGTTACATCTCCGAAACGAAACTCTTCGCTAAACAGCTTTTAGCCTCGGACCACGAACTTTTCAGAAATTACGAGATCATCGCCGGTTGGTGATGTACTAAAAGCACTGGCACATTTATTATCAACTTAAGCGTAACACCCGAGACGAAGATAACACCTACGACAGAAAACGGCGTTGTTCTTCCACACTTGTACAGATCGCACAGGTATTTCGATCATCAAGACGCGAACCGCGGTTCAGAACAGACTCAAAGCACCGAGGAAACTGGAATTGGCGCCAGTCGAACGGTTCGCCGCCGACCACTTAATAACTATGAATACCAGGAGTCCGCGTGGTTGCCAAAAATTGCGTCGACGGGAACGTGGGAACAGGGCCGACCACGTGAGTAGCACTGACTAACTCGAACGTCGAGTGACGCGTCGTCGGCCTGCAAATATGATTTGCGGGTCGAAGAAAGAGTATGACGTGCGAAGGTTTACGCGCGTAAAGGGAGCTAAGTCCGTCTTATAGGTTTCAATGAAATTTTATCTGCCGGTTGCAGAATGGGCTGACTCAGTCTGTTGACCGACTTGTTTGCTAGCATAGATAGTCCAGGTATATTTTTCCGTGTAAATAGAACTAGATATACCTGTCTGGCCGACGCGACGCGACGGTGCAACGACATCACGTGCGTCGTTGCACGATTCGACAGAAGCGAAACAACCACCGAAATAAACATCAAAGTTGCCGGGCGTTGGGAGCAAATGTCACGTGTGGCATTATGAGAATGACGAGATCGAATTCCTCGATTCTTTTATACGTGCTCGAATTAATCTATCGATTCGATTCGAAATCAATGAAGTCCAGAGGTTATGGCAAACTATGGCGAGACCGACGGGAAAGGCTTCAGTCTTAATTAATAATGTACAGTGTGCGTGGTAGTAATGAAAATATGAGGAAAATGAAGATAATCACCGATAGTAGATACTAATTGATGAACAATTGTCAAAAGAAGGGTCTTCAAGAGTTACCGTGGGGTCACTAGACTATAGTAAACCTATTAAGACCCTTGTTGGCTACCGGTGACTCAAGGGTTCCACCGAAACTCGGAATTTACGGCGCAATAAAAATACAAATACAATGAAGATGAATAGCCGGAATTAAATGCAAATTGACGCGAAGAAGGAGCTCCTAAAATCACTGTGGGGTCAAGAGACGGCAGTAAACTGTCCGCGAACACCGCGTCGGTCACCGGTGACCGACGGCAACGGATTCGCAGGAGAACTCGCAATTTCCGGCGGCGTTGGAAGCGAATCGTACGAAGAAAATTGTTTCGTCGTTTAAGGTGTTAACTGCTCGACGGATAACGAACAACGGAGAAGTTGGACACGCTGTTCTATCACGGTGGCAGTCTTCTACGTGTCGGAATAGGTCCCAACCGTAGTCATGTTACGGCCGGAGTAGAATTACTGACTCTTAACTATGGCGATAGTCTCTTCTCCCGTCCCGCGAGACCCGCTCGCAAAACTAGACCCGGCACATGTACCAGACCGGAACCGACTGCGAACACACCTAAGTACACGCTATCCGGTGTATGTCATGCAGTATACACTATACACTTCTACGTATACATACACAGTTATTATATACAGGCATGAATCGACCGACTGGTATCGCGAATTCGATGTGTTTCGGGTTTCATGCGACTCGAATGTGTTTGACCGGTCATTTCTATTCCACGGTCCCCACTCTCTGGATCGATGGGACGTCAACACAAGCAGTGAAAAAGCCATGGGGTTATCGCGAAAGTGAAATACATAAATAGTCGCTGCATTTCGCAAACACGATTGTTGTCACTATTTGTCAACGCTAGTTCGTCACCCACCGGTGACCGAAGTGCATTTATCGGAAAATTGCTGTCCCCTCTGACCAATGCAAGTTTAACCTCTTGCCGTAACATTTAAATAGAATTATTTCATTAAAAAAAAAAAGGCATTCGTATTTGTTAGAAGATGCAAATTTATAATTTCGTCATGTACATTAGAAAAGACTAGTACATATTGCTACACTCTGTAGCCACGAAGATGAATTCGCGAAATCGCCGAATTACGTATTCGCTGCGTCCGAGGTTATCCTCGAGGTACGCCGCTCGTAAATCAGTTCTTTTCGCACGAGCCTCATGAAAAGTCGTTCGCTTTTATTCAGGGAATCGTGTAGTCGCCACTATAAATAACTTATCAATTGTTCGCATTGAGACACGCTTTAAGCGCCGGAAGAACAGCTGACTTGTTTCTTCATTCGCATCGTTCGCATAAAAACTTCGTTGAGCAAACAGTTTACCACATAATTAGAAAACTCTGAGATTACTTCGGCTTGACGCGGACAAAATTGTAACGTGAGAAAAAGAAGATGAAAAATATACATGTTGAACCGGGGTCAACGGGGCATCTGGGCAGCAAAAAAAAAAATATTGCTGACTTCAAGCTCGTGCCAATTACGATTTTGCTGCGTGATTGGACTTTAGTGCAGAATATTTTTGTTGCAGAAGAGAAAATGTTCGGTTCAGTCGTAATCAAACAGGAGCCAAACAAAATTGTCTTTTCGTCTTTGATCATTTTAACAAGATAATAAATTAAATGCATAAAGCACCCCCGCGACAGAAAAAGATTGCGACCTCGAGATAGTCTGTGACTCGGCCGATGTGAAACATCGTGTAGGGGTAGAGGTCGTGCATAAAACGCTTATGCATTGTTGTTCATTACGTGAACGAGGCGCCAAGGTCGCGACGATCTGCTGAAACGATCAAAAAAGGAAAAGAATCGGTTTATCGTAATTTTCTGCAATATTTTGACTCGCGATTTTTCCAGCGCATCCCTCGGTTTATCTGCGCGACAATTTTGTCCCGTTAACCTCTGAACCTGTCGGAGCCAATAATAATAATAATAATAATACTCTGTTAATAACAATAACAACAACGCGCAAGCTCGTTGCTCCGTCCCGATGAATTTTCCGCGATTCAAATCTTCTTCGCGCGGAATCTTGTGCAATAATTGTTTTTCAGCTGATAACCGACCAATTAAAGAAAAAAAAGATGGCGGTTGCATCTTCGCGGTACTGCACTCTGCACGTGAATCGGTATCACGATGTAACGGAATCGAAATTGACCTTTACACGGCACCGCCGGTCTCGATCAAGGTTACGCGACATCGAAAATCACATGCTAACCCTTTCGATCTTCGTATCGAACGTACTCGTCGCGAAAAATTTCCTATCTTTCCATTAACGACGCGATTGCTATTTCGAAATTGACCTTTACACGGTGCCGCCGGTCTCGATCGAGGTTACGTGACATCGAAAATCGTTTGCTAACCCTTTCGATCTTCGTATCGAACGTACTCGTCGCGAAAAATCCCCTATCTTTCCGTTTAACGACGCGATTGCTATTTCAAGTACGATTCGGGGAAACGGAAATGCGTGTTCGCGGTTTCTCAAATGATTCACTGTAGGGACTACGAATTGATTCGTGTTCACCTAATAATTTCAATTGATGATTTGTACCAATTTCTTTAAATTTTTCAGTGGATCAGAGTTGTGCAGAATTACAATTGAATTACTCCAGGAAATATAATTACAAAGTAATTGAATTACATCGTAATTTAATCATATTGTAATTTATAATTCAGATCTTCATTCAATTAAATTACAATGTAATTGGTAATTGCAATTGGTGTACAATTATAAAATATTTCGTAATTAAATTACATATATTACGAATTACGATGTAATTAAATTAAAATTAAAAATTAAAGAATAATAAAGTAATAGGTAAGAAGAGGTTGAAAAATCCATGTGAAGGTTCTGAACAGAAATAACTTCTGCGTAATTGAATTACAATATAATTGTGAATTAGCAAAACTCTGCAGTGAATGCATTCATTCCACTTCTGACTAGTATACTTGTGAATATTTGGATATAGTTTTTAAAAATTCAATGAAATACCGAAAGGGTCAAAGGCTACGATACGGGTAATTCTGCGCGCGTCACGGTTATCAATGGTAACACCTGTTGCCATAAAGCTACGTGATACTCGTTTCGCGTGTTTCCCGAACGAGTACCGATAGCAATAAGTCGCAGAAATCCATATCCGCTGATATATCGTGTCTCATCGTATCCTCGATGCGTGTTCCAGTTTCGAAAACGAACAAATAGAAGAACGGATTCCTACGTATTTACAAGCATACCTTACCAGCTCATATGAACATAAATATATTCGCATAAGCATTAGTTAGCCCGTAGAAAAATGCTCAGGATGCTCGACGACACGCTGCGTCGAGGAATGCGAACGCTGTTGCATATGCACGGGGGCAATGTTCACACAAAAAGACAGTCGATAATCAATTTCATACAATTTTTGTTCCTCGTAATTATCTCGGCGTGATTAATGGACTGTGGAATTTTATGCGACTATAAATGCGACTCTATTAGGAATTTTATTATGCTTTAAATAAACATCTGCATTTCTAGTGATTAATCAACTCTGTAAATGTGCTACTTAATTCTGAAAGTATTCGAACTTGAAATGGCTGGTATATAAATTTGTACAATTTCTGGAAAATAAAAATTGTCTGCATCGATTACAAGAAAAAGTAGCTCTATAAAAATTGATTTTTTCAGGTTGTGAATAAAGTACCAGTAACACCAAATTCATCTGATGTTGTTATGAATGCATAATTAACGGATCAGATTCTCACATCAGAAATTTCGTGGGAAGTCAATGGAAAATAGAAATTGTCTTTGTCAATTTCAAGGAACCGCATAGAAATGCTTTCCTTTCTGAGGTACTCGAGCCAGGTCAGGTATCTAAAGTGCTTCACCGGTCGATATCACGATTTATCGATAGTCGAATAACAAGCCTAGACAGAACCGTGTAGGGAAACAACGGAACAGTGTTTTGTCTGGTTTCAGTTGTTATCTCGTGTCCCATTCACCGTGATTCACGATTATTTCGAACACGTATTCATCACGGGGTATAATCCGACCGCGCGCGCGACGGGTTACGAAACGATCGAAAGATATACAGAGCATATTACCGCGAACGTGATTGCTAATTATCTGGAATACCCAGTGCCGTGGTTATTCTTTATCATCCTGTCTCACCAATTGCGGAGGATTTTTTCGTCATCGGTTCCGCTTTCTTTCGGCGTACTTTTCCTATACGACGCGACGTAAATAGCTGCAAAGTTATTTTACGCGGCCGTTACATCATACGACGCGGTTCTCACGCAACGATCTTCTTTTTTTTTAGACATAATCTCGACGCATGATAATTCTTGTATTGGTCAGATTCTGAATTTATATAGGAATCTGTTCCCAACGTTGTACATCTTAGACTACGTCATTTTAGACCGAAATTGGCATCGGGCGTAGCATTGGAAAAGTTTGTGTTTTCTTTAATCGATTATGCACAATGATTTGCAATTATTCGACTGCGGATTTCAAGAAAATAAATGTTCTGCTACTTACAATCAGAGTTGTGCAGAATTACAATTGAATTGCTCCAGGAATTATAATTACAAAGTAAATAAATTACATTGTAATTCAGTCATATTGTAATTTATAATTCAAATCTTCATTTAATTAAATTACAATGTAATTCGTAATTGCAATTGTGTATGAGTACAATTATAAAATACTTTTTAATTAAGTGATAATGTAATTCGTAATTGCAATTGGAGTACAATTATAATATAGCGTTAGGTATTATGAAGGAGGACGAGGAATAGAAACTACGGCGCATAGACAGCAAACAAGTATGTATATATGAAAGAAAAATATAAAAATATATCGCACTTCTTCAAAGTTCTGGGCTATAATTTGGAGAGCTGTATTTTAATTATATTGTATTTCAATTACACATCTGATTGAAATACATACTTAGTAATTGAATTAATTGAAAGGTTTGAATTATGTAATTCAGCTACGACGCAGTTGAATTACTATATAATTACTATATCATTGAATTAGCACAACTCTGCTTACAATTAATGTAGACAATTTTTATTTTGCACAAAAATCCAAGACTATCGCATAGTCGATAATAAACTATACCAGAAGATGAAGTGTACAATTTTCAGCGAGTTTCATTAACTATTCATATCTGTCCGAGCTATTTATAGCCAACTACAATGGAGGCAACGTCCAAATACTTGTCTCTGTCAACAGTATGCAGAGAAACGTTGGAAAATGGCAATTGCACGGCCCGGAAAAATGAAGAAAAAAGTTTAGGTGTGAACTGATGCACTGAGATTGCAAATACCTTGTTATGGTGTCGTGCGATTTTCCCGTGGCGAGTTGACTGAATAGCGGGTGCGCGAGACGGAAAGATTTCCATTGGTATACAAAGCGAGCAATTTGGCGCGACAAGTCGATATCAAAAGTAGATTACAAATGGTCGCGACCCTCGCTAAGTCATGGGAGAAGCATGTTCGCGTTTCGTGACTTGGACGAGAAAATTGCGCAGCCGTCATGCTATTTCGACTGTACTCGCGGTTAAAATTAGCGGGGCGCATCTCTTCTAAACGCTACATACACCGGGACACGTTACGCCCTTGGAACAGATCCAATCGCCTGCCTTCCAAGGGACACAAATGGCCCGCCTTTCAAGTGGAAAATCAAAGGACTGGTCACGCGACATTTTTCAACCGGAAAAGCCACTTTGTTTCTTCGGTTGAGGGTGTATCGACCTCGACACTCCAACTTGCAATTTGGAAAATCGCATAAAGAACATGAAACGTCGAATTCCATTTCGTCGCTGGAATGGCTCTCTGATTAGCCCTTTTCCATAACTATAAAATTGATCTACCGAGCTCGTCAAAATGACGGATTTCAAATATTTTCTTTTACAATCCGTGAAGTTATAGAAATTTTTTTGTACGCTTGTATTATCACTATAAAGGACTATACACCAATCTCGTTTAGGGCTTGGTGGTTCTAGTATTAAGACCATCCACAGCTATTTTCATTATATATTTTTCTGAACATATTCTTGAACATATTTCTCTGGTGGGCCCATTATTAAAATAATTTTTTGATTGACGGTGATATAAACGAATCCTTCGAATTTCTCATTAAAAAAAGGCTTGGATCGTTTGGTCCAGTTTCAGAAAATTGATTACGTCTTAAAAGCTTTGGGATTATTTATGGTCATCGCTAGTGATTAATTTAAAGAGCTAGTAACAAGCCTACTCGAATGTAATGAACGACGTAGTGGAACGTTCACAGCTGCGAGCTCTAGATTAGGTTAACGACAGCACTTGTTGAACCTCGTTGGAGCGTAAACACAATAATGCACGTGAGCGTTTTGTGTCGGTCCATTCAGTTACCTAATACATACGTGATTTTTGTCGGGCTTCATATCCGATTGTGCGTTGACTTTAATGACAGAATTTCTCGAGGTAAATTATGAATATTGTCTGCTAAAACTGGCATCGTTATTATTCTGATAATTATTATCTGGGCGGGAGACACAGCTTCAACGCACGCGGTACAAATCGAAACTAGCCTGTGGCGTCTAGCTGAACGAACTGCTTAAAATAGCTGTCTGGTGGATCTACGGGAAACTCGATCCACGTTTATCTTTTTTCTCCGTGTTTGTCTAGCGTCGTGTTTGGTCTTGGAAATTCGAATAGTCCCCACACGGCATAGTCACCGAGCGTCTATATTTACGGAATATAATTTTCACAGGTGGCCACCCAAACAATATTACGAGTTAGGATTGCGCGTTGATCCAAGGGTGGAGGATGCTGCGAGCTCTCTCGCGGTTTCATTGAAACAAATGGAAACGAACGCGAAGAACGGACACGTTCGACGAGTATATCGATGATAAAATATTATTTTTAATCCGTGCCAGCGATTGCAGTGAATTTATATTGAACGGTCTCTCTCTCTTATCTAACGAGCGTCGCGACGAAAAACTGGCATATTTCAGCCCGAGCGTTTCAATTATAATGAAATTCTCTTCTATTGTTAATTACTGTCAATCGCGGAGCAACGATAACCAGGGGTCGAACCACGGGTTATTGCAAGTCACGTGCGGAATTAGACTACGACTAATCCGCAAGATAGTGAGAAGCCGGCGAAGTGTACACCGAGAGTCCTTGACTTATCATAGACGACAGAAATTTCGTAAAATTCACTAGCCGGAAACGTTCCGTGCCGATAACGCGGCCAATGATAAATCACCCCGCGTCGCATCGGCTAATTAATTAACAGTTAATTAACGGAATCGACCGAGAACAGAGAAGAATCGACCGCGAGTGAGTAGAGACTCTCGAAAAACACATACATACGCGGTTTCGATAGTGGGCATACTTATAACGGGACGTGACACGTGAATTCGATATTGTCGGGTGATATACACAACCGAAAATATTATTATCATTATTGTTACTTTTTTCAATCACCGGAACGAAATGCTCTGTTGCTTATAAAATAACAGATAAACACGGCGAACGCCGCCCACATTGCAAAAACGAAGAACGTTTGTCGCATATCGAAAACAGCAATTTTTACAAAAATTCCATTCATGCCCAAGAAGATGATGATTTATTCCTATCGTCGTAGGGTGATTGTGAGAAGGACTCATTTCTTGTAGAATTGTATAAAACCATCGGGACAACCAATTTTTATTAGGACACGTGCTACGTTAAAAAACGGAAAGCAATGGAAAAATGTTTTACAAAATTTTTTTAATACTATTAATTATTGCCAAGGTACGCGTGTCTCCATATTTGAAAAGATTGCAGCGATGTATTTCTTGCAGAAAAGGATATTAAAAATTGTTTCCGGGGTATCTGTTCCGTGCATGAAAACGTAGCCGCCATAACAAACGCATAAAGAAGTCTATTAACGCCGGCGGCGAGGTTTATAAATAAATAATGAAATATTCGCCGTTTGCAGGCGGGTCTCATAGATACTGCCGCGAAAGCCGAGCATTGGTCCGAAAATATAACGTGATTGTATTTTATCGAGTGCAGTCGGTAATGCTCACGGATGAATAACATCATCGTCTTAATTCCTGCAGATTTCGATGCACTTCTCGTGACAGCGGCTAATTAAGCGGTCATGCGAGTTTATCGCGTTCCTGCGAATTATGTTCGCGCGCCGGCAGGCGCACAGTGGGAGGAAAAGATGTCCAACTAATTCCCGCGTAACGTGTCCAATTAAATTCTTCTTTCTCCGTAAATTTACTAATCACGTTCGAACAATCGAAGCATATTCTACTTTCGACAATAATCTCCAGTTTCTATTCACTCGCTTCATCTTACGAACGATAGATAAAAAAATATGGAGAATAAATTATTCGAATTGAAAATAAAAAGTTACAATTAAATGCCAGGGTCACCGATTTATTTGTACACGTAATACATATTTGCACAGTACCGTCGTAGATCGTTATTGATGGCACTCTACATTCTTCGGGCCTTTATAATATCGATACGCGTTATGTAAACCGAATTATGTAATCGATCGATAACGGGCAATACGTAAAAAGCACACGTAACGAGAGAGATACACCAGATTAGAGTGGGGGTGCGGGCAGTCACATATTTCATTTATATACGCTGTTGTGTATAAACTGTATGTGTACGTATGTATTCGGAGACCTTTTAATGAACCGAGTATCTCGCTCGGAACCTTTAAGCATGCCTGACCTACGATAACAACCGGCTTACAACGCTCTTTTTTTTCGTAGGATCGATGCAGTTAGAAATGATTATAATTGAATATATTATTAACGCGTATAATCGCGTCGTTATCGAAATATATTTGCGAACGAGGACTTTGTATCGATACGATTGAACTTTTTTCGTTCATATCGAGCGACTCGGATGAGGTTAGGCGGGTATGCTGGTTTTTCAATAAATCGATTATTCTTTGTTTTGCATTTTCGCGTGAACCAACATCTTTTAAATCCGTCAATTTTCTCGTATCTTTTTGTCGTGTTAAAGGCCGAGAAAACATTAAAAGATCGGTTACGTGACTTCTAGGTGCCGTCTCTATCAAAAAAAAATATATAATTCATGCAATTTTTGTTCATTTTTACATGAAAAGAAAAAGAACAAAATCCAAATGCAAGAGGTTCGGCAGTTTCTCCGAAAAAGTTCCTAAAAATCCGCGCAACAGCGGCCTTGAGAATCAGAATACAAACGATCGGTAAATTACCAGAGGACTGCTTCCTCGGAAAGGCGATGTGCCCGGCGGTAAAGCAAACTTTTGAACGGTAGGAAATATTCCACTGTTGACAAAATCCCTAGAGAACCGGTTCCCGTATACCCGAAAGAAGGAAATATACACAAGTGCTGCCGCTAGACGGACCGGTTCGCGAAATTTCAATGTTTTCTCGAGCGAGTAGTTTCTATGATGAGATAGAACCCTGTCGCTGGTAGGCAGCCTTGGCACCGCTTATGTGCGTTAATCCTTCGTCCTTCGGCGATTATTTTTAAAAGACACACGCACAATCGATGCATGACCCTGTGTCGCCAATCCGGGAAGTCCGATAAACGAGGTAATCAAACGATAACCGCAATAAAAACAATAGAAGAAAAAGTCTCTAACCTTAAGGGTAAACTCTTGTGAAAGAAACAAACAAAAACGCACACGCGCGCGTTGACACCGGAATAAAAAGACCATATCGAGGCCAGACCAAGCTAAAAATACGCGCGCGTGCACGAATCCTTTGACTGGCGAAAAAACTCACCGAACCGCTAAAACACGTAGACGCTCGTAAACTTTCTCTCGGCTGACATGTGCGTCGCGTGTGCGTAGACCACGAGCCGCACGCGTGTACGCAACAGGAACATTCTGAAAAATGTTATCTGATAGACAAGACCCGCGCTATTTGCCTTGTGGAAGATTAGTCGTCATCTGTTCCTCCCGTTTGTTCTACTTTTTAACTATCCGAGCGCCAGTTTGTACAAATCAGGTCCATTTTTATACAAAAATTCGTATCCGAATCGCTGCTTCTTTTTTATTTCGAGAACACTCGTGCAATTGAATTTTTCAATTGGATCTCACCAGGGTTCCCTTGATTTGTCCTAATTCCTCATTATCTCAGCAAAAATCTAATCGATTTTTGTATCAATAATTAATACATCAAACGCAGACAGCAGAAACATTTAAAAACGTTGTTGTATTAGTTCCAACTGCTTAAAATTGTCAAGAAAGGAATGACTGTCTTGAATATGATACAGTTTTTATTTTTCATAAAAATCCGAATTGGCTGCAGAAATTCGAAAATACGAAATTTTACGCGATTGTATTTTGTCTTTGTCTCTCGACAGTGGTCGAAGACTATACCTCTATGTAGAAAATGGAACCGGAGTTGGTTTCCGGTGGAAAGGTCTAGGGTTATAGTTATAGGGACGTCTGGACTGGTCCAGCGAATTTGTAAATGGCGAGGCACGCGAGCAGGCGTAACAGTTCTCAGACCGGTATTTTTCAGCGGTCAAAGGCGCCACTGAGGTCGGATCCTCAGCTCTGTTATCTCGTCGCGTTTCTGGTTCGAAGCAGCCCGATAACCGACATATCCTTGCCGACAGCCGTACACCCTCCAGCGCGGAATCTTACCGGACAAAGTTTAATCGCCGAAACCATAAAGAAGACGCAACACGTCGCGTAGATCGCGCGAGATGCTTCTGTGTACCCGATAAAGGGAAAACCGTCTCGCGATAAAACTATTCCGTCACAGCGAGCGTGCCCGACATCTCCGAGCGCTTGTCTAGGGACATAGAATCTTGCGACGCAGCGTCTAGTTGCTTTTTTTCTCTGTCTATCTCTCGACGCGAATTTCACTCGAACCATTCGACGTTAATCCTACAATTACTGATAACGTTTTAGAAGCTACGCAACAGATCGTAATCGATAATCGTAACAAGAATACTTGCGGTACTTTATGATCGATCTGGAGTTGTTACCGATTGTGGTCTATTCGATCTCCCGTAGAGATAAAGCGAATATTTGACCGCGATAAATTCCTCGCGATTCCCAGAATGTCAGGCGACCAGTGTTTTAACGTTTTATACCCGTCTCGAGCATCTTGATCGATCGATAATGGTGAAAACACGATGGCGGAGATAGCCACGGTTAATCTCGTCGAGCATAGGAGACTCTATAATACTATATTTACACGGTCGATAAAGATAGATTGCGTGTTTAGAATATAATTATTCCGAGATACTGTGGAATCTTTGCATGGGCTCCGAGATAGCCTCTTGACTTTCGCTGATTTGTATGTGGAACAATAAGCTATGAGACGCTGATACGCAGATAGCCAATGTTAGATAAATCAGGCAACGTGACCGTGCAAGTAAATATGCATTGTGGTAAATAATTTCAACGAATCTTGACCGGGATCATTTTTATCGCGACCACTTTGCTCTCCATCACAAAGTACCTAAACAAATGCCGTACTTTCCCTTGCGAAAAATTTAAGGAGATCTGTTTTCACATTTGAATCGTGGTAAATCTTGACATTTCCTACAGAATTTCGAACGATTTCTCTCTCGGTAGATTTTCTGTATAAAGAGCAGAGCAATTCACTGAACCGGGTGCAGCCCAGTTTCCCATAAGAGGAGCCCTGAGGAGATCTAGGGAGATCCATGTTTACATTTGAATTTCTGGTGACTTTACTTTAAGAAATGTCGTCGAATACGAGGAGCTCTGCGAAGGGAGCAGTGGGCCAGAAAAGGTTAGGTAATGATGGGCTAAAATAGATTCCGAGAAGGGCATCACTGATCTACCCCATTCGGACCGGCATTGTGTAATTCCCAGGCTACTGGGACCGGCGCGGCGCGGCGTATTCAAAAGCCGTGACATAACAGCCATTAGTGAGTCACGTGTCGGCGTGGCTGCCGAAACTAAACAGTCCACAACACACGCTTTTTCAAACGGCCCGATGTTATGTAAGGCGACGACGGGGCAACAAACTATCGTTCGGTACGTTCACCGGGACAAATCGCCCGACAATCCTCCGAGTGCACTTGTTCGATGCGGCAGAAACGCATTTCCGGAACATGGTGAATACCATTCCTTATCGGTTCGGAGAGGGATCGTGGGCAGGAAAAATGACAAACATTCCGACACCTTACTATTACTAGACTGCGGATTTTATGCACTTATGCAATAGGTGCAGTCTATTACTTACGCCGGAAATAATACACATTATATTTAGCATTTAGTATTTAATAATACATTTATTTTTATTATAAATGCATATAATCCGCAGTCTAGTCGTGGATTGCAAACTAATTTCTACGTTCTACTATGTTAATTATTTTTGCGCGACGAGTGCGACAGCGTGAATGAATTCGTACGTTGGACTGTGAATGGGCAAAGGCGGAATCGAGGAAATCGGCTTTTCGCGAAGCTTTCTCCGGAAGTTGCACACGCAGTCTGCTACGCGTGGGAATTGCACGTGCAAACAATTCGTCGAGTGTGTCGACCAGGTCGAGTAGGCGTCCGCGAAAGACGAGTGACCGGAAAACGCGTACTTGTGCGGAGGCCGGAGAACAAGCGGGCACGCGCACTTAAAAACGAGCAAAATGTATTTTAAGAGAGCAGTCAAGCCGGTTATGAGAAGAAATCCGCCGGGAACAGGCCTCGGACACGACTCATTGGAGACATTACCAGCGTTACTTTGCATGTTACCCTCTGTGCTCGAATGCGCTCCAAAATAAAAGATCGGCAAAAATCCGCGACACATGCTGTTTTCAAGTGGTCGTAACTTATAATCCCCTGCCCGCTCGCCATTGTTATCTGCTGCAAGGGTCCCTACATCGATCGCAATATAAATCAGCCTAGCGGAAAAATATATTCTCCAAATCATTTTTTCCAAATTCCTGCTTTTACTGCATCTTGCTCCATCTGCCAGTTTTTGCGAAACTTTAAAAAATTCACAGTCTACGATCTACGACCGGTATGCAGAGAATGGATTAGCATGTCTGATGCATGGAATAGTTTACGATATTTTTAGAGTTTTTATTGAAACGCAAAAAAAAAAAAATACGCAGCTTACGATCTACAATCGGTACGAGGTGAAGAAATAATTGATTGCTATTTCTGGAGCATTGAATAATTCATAGCAATATTTTTAGAGGCTGCATGAAAAAGATCATGACGCGCCAAGTCGTCGACGACATTGTAAGTTGGCAATACGTTCGAACTATAAAGATAAACTACTGCGCTAATCAACCAGTGGACCGTATACTGGATGTCAGAGCGTTAGAAGGAATCAGTTTTATTACGGTCCACTGTTTAAAAATAACTAGCATCGCCCGTTGGAAGAGCCGGGGACACGATCGAGATGCTAGCAATATTTATTTATTGTTCCCGGTGGTGTGTCGTGAGGTCAGGAGCCCGTTAATCGGTCTCCCGTTCGCATCATTCAAAAGCCACCGAGAGATTAAACAATAACGCTACTAATAACACTCTTCCCGCCCATAAGCATCTAATCGGACGACCGGGAGAGTCGGTGTTTTTTTCTTTATTCCACGATAAAACGCGCGCTTCGCTGAAACACGTAGATAACCGTGCGAAGCATTGTTGGAATTTTCGTTTCACCCCTTCCGTTCCCCATTTGCATATTTCTTTCCTTCGCGGTGACAGCGCGCGAAAATTCCTTGGCGAACTATTCATTCGATCGGAGGTACTACTCTCCCCCCACTCCTGGCATGTGCTCAATGAAAATTATTACGAATGAATTACTCCTATTCCGTATTTTCTAACTGGACATTTTCTTCTCTAGGAAATTATACACCAAGAGTAAGTGCATAGCGTTCAATTGAATTTCTGTTCCGACTCTCCATTGGAGTACTTACTACATTAGAATTGATCAAAAACTTGCTTTCCCTCGAAATTATACACTACAAATAAGTGCAAGGGGTTCATTTGAATTTCTGTTTGAAAACTAGATGAAAATTATTATAAATAGTTTAAACTTGTACGAGGGCGCTGTAGTACTCGTGGGTTGATATATTAATTTCGGTAAAGAAGTCGGTTACAGTTGGTGAAATGATTTCAATGACGGTTATTACTATGCCGGAGCCTTTTTGTCAGGGGTAGCATACGTAGCACGGCATTCGCGACATTCTGTGTGAACGTTATCACGCGCAGTTTGTTTGTAAACAAAGGGGTCTGCTTCGCGCAGACGATAATACCAGCGTCGGGACTATAAATGAACTTTATCGCGAGTTATAGCTGCATAGTGCTGCAACTAATTGTGTAACCCGTCTCGGTTACATAAGAAATTGTTGCAGATGCGCGACGAATGCGTTCCCTGGGTCGCGTGCACAGATTCCAATGCAGATCGATCGAGGGTTAGCATGCGGACGGGGCTAGTGAATTTTCGAGCTTTTTATAAGTAGGTTGCCTGTCATGATTTCCTAGTTTTAACCGTTGTTAATCTGCTGTGTAGATGGCCGGCTTGCCAACAATTTATCCCGAATGAACATAACAATGAGCGAATCGAATCACCAGGATTCAAACGAGGAAATGCAATCTTTCAGATTTTACCATTGGAGTGTCAAGCCCGAACAAACATATAATATAAAACATGTAACAATTCTTGACTGAAGTCAGCAGGATTCAAACAAGGAAATTGATTCGATTAATTTGAATGTTGGAGTGGCATGAATGAAAAATGTCTAGATTACGAACATATATTAGCAACAGTACATCGAATAAAATATAACCCGAACAAAGTCGTTAGAATTCAAACAGGAACATGTGAGAGACCTTTTACATTCTAAAACTGCAATGGCATGAATGAAAAAAGTTCGGCAACAAGAAAATTATTTTACTATCTGTCTGATTGCTTTTGTTCTATACTTGACATAAAAATCTCGAGGGCCAGCGATAAGTGAACTTGAAATACTTGTGGACCGTTAATTGCAGTGGCATGAATGAAGAAGGTCTGTAGATGGCAAGCACGTATCGGCAACACTAAGCCCAATAAAAGTACAACGATTGCCGAACGAACTCGCCACAATACAAGTCGATATTGAGGAGATAGAAACGATTGATCATGCAGATATTGGCAGTTGTGGTGACGACGAATAAAGCTTTGGTTACTCACGTATTTGTTTGACTCCGGTGAATGGGAAGATGCAATCTCGTGTCTCGTTGCTCCAAACGGCACAAACGCTGCCTTACACGGGATGAACTTTGAGATCACCAGTGATTAAGAGAGTCTTCGATCCAGGAAGTGATCTTCGGGATTTGAGCACAAGAAAATTCCGTGTCGGGGGTGGTATCGAGCGCGTGCGAAATCGTGAAACCGGCGTGCGAGCGTAACGGATGGACGGGGCTCTTTATTTCCCTCGCGTGGCGGAGAAACGGTTCAGTACATGTATCGCCGACGAGGTTCATCGGCTGTTCATTCTGTCGTCGGTTACGGACACTTACGGACTAGTTTACCGTCGAGTTAGACGCAAGAAGGTTTTAACAAAGTACCCCCTTGGCTAGTCGCCGGCGCGAATCGCCCGATCTGACCTCCTCGTCCGTCCGACTGCGTCTGAGAACACCGGCGCAAGTGTCATCCGACCATACGTCGCCGACAAGCCGGCGCGCGTCCCACGGCACATGCGCCGACCGCAGCCTCGTGTGTTTCACGTGATTCCCAGCCGTCGACCAATCGGCGGTCACCGGGCCCCACGTGGACGCATTCTTAACATGGTGCTGGCGACAAACTCGATTCGCGGGCCAGAAGTTAATAGGAATCGAGAAAAGGGAACGATCGGCCGGTTTTTACCTGAATTTTTAATTATCGATTTCTTCCGTACAACTATCGACACGCGCTGATCACAATGTCTGAACGGAGCCGCGCGAAAGCGGCCGCCTTTTCTGCGGTCACTTCCCCGACGCATGCTTTCATGCGAATAATAAAATAAACACGTCATTAGGCATTGTCATCTTGATAAAAATTATATGATAATTCTGAGTTACGAGGAACAACAACGGGTGTTCCAGTTTTCTTCCAAACTTCGCGTCCCATAGGAGCATGTTGTGTAAACATTGGATCTCGGATGCTTTAACCAACCCCTTGCTATTTTAATTCCTTCGCGGCAATTATGATTGGGACTTCTTCATCTTTAGTAGATTTATAATAAAAAAGAAATAGCGGAGACGAGTGACATTCGCATCGTTGGTAAATTCCGTTTGAAATCACGAGTCCACTCATCGTTATTGTAGTGTATATGTTGGGGATATCTGCGGACTCTAATGCGCGCGCGATAGATTCTATTTTCTGTAGACGGCCAGTTCTGCATTTATAATTGCGGATAACATTTAGAATTGTATGATAAACCGACGGTCTATTCTTGCGTGGTTTATCACGACTTATTTTTGATACAGTATTTGATAGCCTGTATTTGTACATTTTTCTTTATTTTTATAGTGTACGCTAAAAACTGGGACACCCTGTATGAACGGCGACAATCTTCGAAGATTTTAAGCCACGATCGAATCGATCATTTCTGTCGTTTGTAGAATTACACACACGGGTGCGTAACAGCTTTACTCCAGGATAATGAAAGAACAGTACAAGATGTCATTCAAGTACAGTGTACTGTTTATTTGCAAGTATCCCGAGTAAATCGACTGATTCGAAGTAAAGGAAGACCTGGATTGAAAATCACAACAGGGATGTGTCAACACAAGTAATTATTAATCACATTAACGACAGCCCCCCAGGATTTTGCTCTTTCAGTAGCCCTGTACACAAGCAACCGTAAATCATAGAACGAAATGGAACGTTAACGAAACAGACGGGCTAATTTATAATGTTTGTCGCCGAATCCGAAAATTACGTTTATCGGTGGTCTATATATGAACCGGTTGCGCCATAAAAGTAACGTTTCTCTGATAAGAATTTGTAAACAGTACGAGTCGCTCTACGATCGTCGGTCATTCAAAGAAATTCGGTTTACTTTCTGTCGCTTATTGCTGGTGTGGAGGTGCGGGCGGGATAGAAGCCAGGTACAAACGAGTACTCGCCAGGTAACATGAGACGCCGCCATGTTCCCTCAAGGCGAAGATGTCTATTATATTCTAGCGTGCTCCGTTAAGTCCATTGTCACACGAAAGATTACAAATACCTAAAACTTGATACCCCCCTCCCCCATTCATCGCGGGGGAGGAACGTAAAGGCGTCGTCGCATGAAGGACAATGTCCACTCAATTAAATTTTTTAGCCTGTTGTGTATCGTTCGAACAAACAAACTTGTACCGGACCGTTCTGCCGCACGTATCCGTATCGTTATCGCACAATTTATTGGAACACCGATTTTTACGAGAGAAATTAATCGCAAGGCGAGGAGACGACAAAATAAAGTTTAAAGATCGGACGTAACGATAAAAAGAATTTTCTTTTTTTCTCTCTTCTTATTCTTCTTTCAATCAGTCAATTTTTTTTTTCGTCTTCTTACAGTTAAAGCATAATGATCGAACACGCTCGATTGACTGTCTCGGCTTTAAATGCAACCAACGCAAGGACAGATCTTTTTTGTGTTCTCGTCTGTGTTAGTTCATCTTGGTTCGCTTTTTCTTTTCTCTCTATCTTCCGTGTGTGTGTGTGTGTGTGTGTGTCGAAATTGAACGAATGTCGGATTTTTGTTGCATCATCTTGAGCACTCGCTTAACGAACACATACTTGATATATACACCCATAAATAAAACCGCCACCTAAATAATTATGGGAGTGCGCCGAGATAATATTAGAAAACCATTCGTTTCCCTCGAACACTCGTACAATTATGTAGTCGCATACTCTTCTTTCTATTCGTTTCTTTCTTTTTTCTCTTGTTGATTGAGTTATTAGTGGCTTCATTGCCCGATGTATATACGCATATAAACAATAAAACGCCGCGAATCGTTCGAAGCAATATTACTTCTATTATATATTTTTTCTTTTTTAGAAACATCGCGCTTCAGCTAAAGCAATAAATAAAGAGAATGATTTTCTATTCGTAGAGCATCATCGCGATGACCGTGATTGCTTCGCGTAACGGAATACTTTCGATTATGATGAAATTGCTTTGCATGATCTACATTAAACCCACTTTCTTCTCATTAATTAGTGGTACGTTGCAAAAAAAAAAAAAAAAGAAATGACTTCGTTGTCTATTTTAAAAGATGAAAGTATGCTTGCGATTAGACTGTATGACCTGAGAGAAACCAAATCACAACTCGCATGAAAGTATATATAATTGGCTAATGATAACCAATCAGCGTGTTTCGTTGAGAAAGAAAAATATACGTACAATAAAATGTATAGTTAATATGTACAGTATTCAAAAATTACTACGAGCTTATAGGAACCCTGTTGATAATATCGTCAACATGAATGAATTATTCTATGCCTGATCTCTATATCAACCGAATATATATAAAATACTCGCGTACGTATATACATGTTAGAGGTAAAGTCCAACAAGTCGAATTCAAATGAAAATTCGTAATCTCCGTGACGTGTGATGATAGAAGCTCCGCAAGAACGATACAAATACTAAATATAATACCATTCGTTGTGTGAATCAATTTTCATTTTGGTTCATCGGACAGTTATTTAAAAATTAAATATTTCCCCCACAGACTTTACCTGTAACGCATATGATTAGAGCAGTTACTTCTAACCAGCATAATTATTTAATTCAAAATTGACACTGACGTAGAAATATTCATGTCTTCCGTCCAAAAAGATGTCCTTTCTTCGAAAGACACACCATGCCACACCGCGCGTAATCCGATGACAATTTAGGCGTAATAACTAGCAGTTATTTTAATTACTTCTGCATACATAATATGTGTGCAACGATGACAACAGTATCGTTAATCTCGGGCATAATGACCATTAATCCTATCATAAATCCTACATACGTATCATGATTCTCCGCGAATAGAGACAAACATTTATCGATTCACATAAAAAATCATGCTGGTCTTTGATATTCTAATTCATGCTGATATAATATATACACCGTAGTTAATATACATCAATAATCAGTCGTGTATGATTGCGTGGTCGAATCGGACCATTACGTTATCACAAATAAATGCTAAAAATTAAATGTCCTATCAATTGTCTTCTTTGAACTTTAAATGAACAGACCCGACAGATACAGCTAATCGCTTATCGCTGCGTAATAGATTCATTAAAGTGACCTTCATGCTTCGGTGCAAAACAATTAAAAAAAAAACAAATGGAAGAATCGATTGGAAAATCGAAATCAAATTGAAATCGTTTCACTCTGCGGTCACGTGTCTCGGTCAGTCCCGGCTAAAAACAGTTCCCCCCAAAAATTTCTAATCGTTACAGGAATCATTAAAGGAAGAGTACCCTATCTGAATGTTTTTTGCGACGAACGAATATTTTTGATGATTGACACCCCTGTAGTGAATGTAATACACGTGTGTCGTTGTACGATTAAGACAGTGTGTTACATGTTCGAGGTCTCTGGCAGCAGCAGAGACTTCGCAATCTTGCCGCAGGGCTGGACTCTTCCGATCACCGTTCCTCGACACTTTCGCTTCCTCCGCTCTCCGGCTGAGGCCTCGCGATCTGATAGGTGATCAGGTATTCCGGATATGCTTGTTCACCTCTGTAGACCACGTACTCCGGGAAAACCAAGCCACCTTGCGACGGCCTGCCCATCACACTGTGATGACCGGGCGGCGCGTGAGCCATCTTCATCGCGGAGAATTGCAAAAATGATTTGCCCAGCGTGACGCGACAGAGTAACAGGTGTCTACAACCGTGAACATTGCAAAGTAGAACATCATTCACATATTTTATGTTTTTGGATGCAGTACGACTCTGTAAAGCTTCTTACTGAATCTCACTGCGCCACTGTCGCTGTGTACTCACCTGTGGCAAATGTAACAACTCCTGTCCTTGTGAGCTGGACATCCAGTGCCCCCGCATATTCCGTAAACGTATTGATTACTTTTACTGCTGTGCTCGGCAAAATAAATTCCAGCGCCGAACATGCCGCCAATGTAAGCGTGTCGCTCGTCGAATCCTTTCTGAACAATGGCATTGATAAATGGACTGCCATGGAACAGCATCCTTTCGTTCGCCTGGGGCAAAGTCGAGCCAGGAGTGGTCCTAGAAGTGGTGCCAGGAGAAGAGGGTGCCGCAGCGCCGACTTCCTCCGCCACTTCCTGTCTCCTGTGCGCGTAACGCTCCCACAGTTTGCGATTTTGCACTTTTTGTATCTATTTTACAAAAAAATGTATCCTCAACCTATGTCCAACACATGTATCTCTCAATTGACCGACGCGAACATACCCTAACTATGTTGTATCTCGAAAATATGCCACCGGAGTGACCATTGTCTCTATGTTGTCTAATAGTACTCTGCATCTCCTCTTCGACCGCTAAAAATTCCTTGTCCTCCGCCAGCAAATCCACCAACAGCGTTCCGGGTGTCAAAGTCGGCTGCCAAGGAGTGCCAGCAGTGGTGTTTAGAAGTTTCTCCATTCCCTTGATCAGCTTATGCCTGTATCCGTACGCGGAGACGCCGACTTGCTTTAGATCCTCGTGTCCCATCTCTGCCAGAATGTCCAGCGTGATCTGTTCCCGTTCGAACAATTCTAACAAGTGCTCTAGACCGAGGCTCTGAAGGAAACCAGCCACGGTGGTAATGTTCGTATTGTCTTTCGGATCTTTAGAGTCCCTCTCGGAGCACGTTTCGGATGGTGGCATCGGGCTCAAGCAAGAAGATGGTCTAGCAAGAGGTACACAGAGAGTCATTGCCGTTCCCGAAGGCATGATGACGGTTTCTTGGGTGAGCGGCGGTGGCGGTGTAACTGGAACTGAATAAAGATCAATCAGTGAAGAGATGAGCTCACCAAGCAGTGGATATTGCATTTAAAAATCTGTTTACCTGCAACGATACTAGGCGGCCTACTGTTAATAGTGTTATTACCATTACCACTCAAGTTAATGGCTACTCCCACGCCTCCGTTGCCCGATGGCACCGAAGGTACAACTTGTTGCGTAGCCATAGCATCTTGCAACAAGCATCTCACGTCATCGGCGCTAGCTAAATCCACAGGCGTCTGTCCCTCTTGGTTTTTCAAGAAAGGATCCGCGCCGTGAGCTAGTAAAAGAGCACACAGTTGCGTCCTTCCCTTCTGCGCTGCCTCGTGAAGCGGTGTGAATCCCCATTTATCGGTCGCGTTCACCACAGTGTTATACTTAATCAGTAATGCAGCGATGTCCAAGTGACCGTAACTCGAAGCATTGTGCAATGGTATCAATCCCCCCTTGTCCTGAGCGTTCACATCGGCTCCACGTTCGAGCAAAAATTCCGCTACTTCCAAGTTATTGTATCCCGCTGCATTAAAATATGGTCAATTAGATTGCATGATTATTAGAAGTGTGCGAGAGCCCGACTCGTTTCGACCATCGGGTACTCAACATTCTCGGATTCTTGCACACCTCTAATGATTATAGCGAGAGTTAAGCGCGATGCAGCTCACCGGCTAAGTGTAACGGAGTACTGTTGCGACCCTGTGCGTCCCTACAATTGATATTATCTTGGGTAACTAGTCGTTGCACTCTGGCCAGATTGCCTTTCTTCGCCGCATCTAGGAGAGCACTATTGCCTCTCAACAAGTCCGCCACGTCTTGGTCACCGTCTCTGACTAAATCCAACGGGGTCGCGCCGTCTCTGTTCTTTTTGGTGGCGTCCGCACCGTGTCTCAATAACAATCGAACTATCTCGTATTTTCCTTTGGCAGCAGCCTCGTGGAGCGGAGTGAACTTCCACAGATCGGCAACGTTCACCGATGCACCATGTTTTACTAACAATTCCGTTACCTCGTAATGACCGTAAGAGCAGGCATTGTGTAAGGGAACCAGTCCACTGAAAGCATAAAATGTTGGTGTTATTAAATATTGCATTGATTTAAACTAATTCTCACTAATTGATCTAAATAGTATAGAGAAGTGTTTTGTGAATATTTACCCTTTATCTTTGGCGTGTACGTCTGCTCCATGTGCCAATAAATATTCGACTACAGGCACTCTGTTAAATCCCGCTGCAAAGTGCAGCGGCGTGGAGTGCCTACCATCCAAGTCGCGGCAATTAACGGCATGCGGGTTTGTTTGCAAAATTCGTTCGACCGCCGCTAAATCGCCGGATTTGCTTGCCTCCAAGAGCTGGGCCTCGGCGTCGTCCGTCGAGCTCGGTGGATCTAGAAAACAAAAATGAGAACGGGAACATTCTTTGGTTACAAAAATACTTTCTGCATTGAGACAAGTTAGAAGTCGAACCTTGTAGTATTTTAAGGACATTTTCTGCAGCTACTTGTGCCGCAGTATAGCCCTGAAGTGATACTATAGATGGATCAACATTGTATGATAACAATATTCTGCAAGCTTGCACATTGTCTTCTCTAACGCACCTGTTTGTACAACAAGATTTTTTTAATATGAAAAAAAATATGTATATATATGAATCAAGCGGCTCTTTAGAGAGAGAATAAATAATGTATAACTGAACAACATTTGCGCAACGATTTTATACGGTTGAAACGGTACCTGTGTAGTGCAGTTTGCTCTAATCCATCTAAAGCATTGACTTTAGCATTATGTCTAAGTAGCACATCCATTGCATCGTAATGAGAGTGATCAGTGGCCACGTGAAGTGGCGTTAGAAAGTCTTTATTTTTCTCATTTAAGGCAGCGTTTTTCCTAATCAATGATTCTATTACTTGTTTTCTCTTGGGATAGGGAGATGCAACGGCACAGTGCAGTGGTGTGTCCCCAGTATATGGGTGTTTAAAGTTTACAACTTCTTGGGACAGGTACTTTTTTAACTTAGTAAGATCTGCCTGCCTGCAGGCATCCAAGAGGCAGTGTCCCTTGTACTCGTCTACAATTAAAGTGTATCTAACAAAGTCATGTTCCGTCTGTATACTATTTTCGTTCGTTTGTTTGTTTTAAATTCAACAAACACAAGAAAGGAAAAAAAAAGGTGATCAACGTACATGCTAATCGTTCTTGCAGTTCCAATGTTGGGGCCACGTCAATGGCGCTTTTACTGTGGCAGTTTAATTGAGTTGGATCCGCACCCTCGCTCAAAAGCAGCGAGCACACCTCAGCTCTGGATTTACTAGCAGCTTCGTGCAGCGGAGTGAACGCCCACAAGTCGCTCGCATTTACAGCTGCACCGTGCTTAAGAAGCGCCTCGGTCACTTCAAAATGACCGTAAGAACAGGCATTGTGGAGTGGGACAAGACCCCTGTAACACACACAAATAGCGTTAAACATTACAACCAGTTGAATTCCACAAGATGAATGCTTTAAAAATAATTACCCTTTATCTTTAGCATGAACATCCGCACCATTCTGCAGTAGAATTTGCACCACCCTGGACCTATTATACCCAGCAGCTAAATGCAACGGCGTCGATCTCCTGCCATCGCTCGCATGGCAGTTTACATTTAATGGATTCAGAAGCTGCAAGAGACGTTCCTCGTTCCCTGACCTTGCTGCCTCCAACAATTCATCTTTTTTATATTCTCCTGTTAATACTGGTTTAGTTGCAGGATCTGCTAACTCTAAAGCTGTCTTCCCTTCTGTGTTCCTTATATTCGCATCTGCCCCGTGTTGCAGCAGAGCTATACAAACGTCTATTTTACCCTGTAAAAAGGATCAAAACATGAACTACGAACTGTGAAGTCTATTAAAAATATAAAGGAGACATAGTTGGTAGCAGAAATACCTTAATGGCAGCTTCGTGCAAAGGAGTGTAGTTCCAATTGTCCCTAGTATTCGGATTAGCCCCTGCTTCCAGGAGAAGTCTTACCACATCGGAGTGTCCAAAAGAACAGGCATTATGCAAGGGATGCAAACCACCATCGTCACGTGCTTGAATGGATGCTCCAGCAGAGAGCAGGAATTCTACTACATCCCTCCTACCGTAGCCTGTGTTTTAATCACAAAAAATCAATTAATCACAAAAATATTTCTTCAGCAATAGAAATGCAATTAAAGACAAAGGATCTTTATGACAAACAAAAATGTTCTTCATCGATTGCGAAAGACAGGCGCCGGATTCGTACTTTTTTAAATAGTTTTAATAATTCTTAAATTCTAGTGTTTTAAATTGTGTGTCTGCTCATTTCTGCTACGAATGAGAAGAATCTGCAGTCTGGGGATTGAAAAGTTTGAGTGCATCGGAGTAATTATTTACAACTATAGAATGACAACATTCGAAAGTCAGTGTTCGCAGTACTCGACGTTTGCGACACAGCGTTGGGACATCGTGTCTCGACCATGAGCGACTTGCAAGGGAGAATTGCAGTTTCCGAATTCGATTCCTTTGGAGAAGCGAGATTGAAAAAAGAAATCGTGGAACGACGAGCTTACCAGCTGCAAAATGCAGGGGGGTGGACTTGCGTCCGGCAGTGTCTCGAGCATTGACCGTCTTCGGTGTAACCAACGCCTTTACCCTCGGGAGGTCTCCAGTTTTGCAGGCCTCGAACAGCTCTCTCAACGGGTCAGCATTCCCCGATCCCGACAGGGAATCAGCATTTGTCAACGTTGATCTACGTCCTGCCATTTTTACACCGCCATTTTCACGCCACTGTCCCGACGGATACACTTCACTGGCTCATAGTGTTGAAAGCTTTCACGACGACACCGAGATGAGTTGCTATGGCACAACCCAGTGGCGCCGCCTTCCACCCAGAAACACTCGTTTTTTAAAACTCCTACGCCACACCACACCGCGCTTTTGTAGACGCGAAACTACGGCAATTTTCCAGAACCTATTCCCACTGCGCATTTCTGCCACGGACCTATGGACCCGACCATGAAACCCGGCACGGCGCGTATATTTGAAAAATGAAAATTGCCTCGAAACGAATTTCGAATTATGTATATAGACTTCGCAAATTACCTTAGACCGCATATACTTAGTATAGTATGTGTATAGGAAAGCCGAGAATCCAGTAAAGAAAAGATTATTGAAAATGTGACGTCAATGTACCCTGTTTATAGGTTGGTTTATATGGTCTAAACAAATTACATTTCAAACTCGTTTTAAATGTATAAGAATCTTCAATTGTACATGTGACACGGTACGAATCATTTTTCAAATAATATTCAATTTATCACATTGCGTTTAAACGATCAATGGTGTCCACTTAGAAAAGTGGCAACACTATATATGTATGTGGATATGTGGATCGTCAAGGTCATCCATTTTAGATACATGAAAAAATTAAAGATCCTATATATGTTTGATGGTTGTATCAGGTTGTATGAAGCAATACCACCGACAGGATGCGAAAGGACACCAATATATATATATTTAGATTAATTTCATTGATTCGATTCTTTATTTGATTCATTTGATTTCATATCATCTTTAGCATGGAACAGAACCTACATCATTTTTAGCAGGAAACAGAACCCACAACCCACTTTAGTGTTATCCAGTGTTATCAGAGATGTACTCTGTGGTACATGAAGGAATTTAAGTTTGTTCGTTTATATATTAGCCGAAGTTTTACGGTAATTTAAGATAAAACAAGAACAAAGATAAAAATGTCAATCGATGCTTCCTTTTATAAAAATGTATTTCTCCTCATGCAAGCTATACCACCATCATTTGAATGCACAAAACATTTCAAACAGGTATTTTATGTTTATGATTACAATAGCAAGCTTCGAAAATATTTGATTACCAATTGGGATTAATTTTGTGTTTAATTTCATAAATTTGTAGGGGATGTTCGATAAATCCAACCCTGCAGGTTTCATTCATATTTCACATTATTTGTTATCAATATACGATCCGAGAATGTTTCAAAAAATTGTTCCATGGCCAATCTTGAATAAAAAGGATGAAACACAGTATCGTTTAAAGGTGAAGGAATATTTAGATGTTATAGCCGCAGAAAATTCAGATATAAATTTTCCATCAATACTTATGATCCATTTAATGCGGGCAGCAGGCACGAGGTTCCTAAATATCATGTGGAAATTATCACAAATTAGTCTCAGATCTTACATTGCAAGGCACTGTAAATAATTGTACTACAAATTATAATTTAGCGTACGCAGTTTATTCATGTGTTTATGTAACTCATATTTTTTTTCATGTAGATGATAGTACATTGTTGCAAGCTCCTGATACAGGAGCTACTAGCAACATAAGCAGAAGACACATTACTAATATAAATTTGGAAAGAGACTCTACTATCTCTAAGCTCTTCGAAGAAACCAAATTAGCTATAAATAGCTTTAAACACTATAAGCAGTAAAGTTTAATTTCACTTTACACATTCCATTATTTTATAAATTGTACAAAATTCTATCTTTTCTTTAGGTATTATTGCAGTATTCTAAAAAGTTTACAGACTGCTGTGTTTGTAACAACAGAGAGTATAAGAAAATGTATACAAGTGGCTCCAGTTAATCAAAACATTACAAAACGATTAGCAGATTCTAAGGATACGGAAATTATAGATTGTATAGTATTGAATACAGATTGATTTGAAATTAATAATAGCTATGGATCTATAGAAATTTAAATTTTTAGTGTGGAAGGCAAATATCGATGCGAACATTGAGAGTCTTTATTACACAAATTCTTACTTACGTAATTTGGAAAATCTCAGTAGCAAGATAGTTAATATGGTTTCTAGTTTGTACACCGATCCAGAAGCTTTAAATGCAAATAATTTTCCAGAGATAGATGCTGAGATGATACAACAGTTTTTTAATAATAATACAAAGGTAATTAAATAATACAAAATATATATAATCAGCAAACTAATGAACAGTTCATTCCATATTTTATTTAAAGCATCTGGGCAGTGGATTGTACATAAATGGCTGCCTAGGATTTTATTCTTTATTACTAGTGCTCAATGAAATACTGAAACAAACAGAATGCTATCAACAAATAGATAGCTTATCCAATTTGTCAAACTGTGTAGCACTAATTATCGAGCAGAATAAACTAATCAAATCCATGGAAGAAAAATTTCAGAACTTTATATTAGCAGTTGCTGATGTCTCGCATGAGCTACAAAGTAGCTTACCAGATAAGACATTGCACTTCACCATACAAAATGATGATTTCTATTCTATGTGCCAGAAAATATTGCGCAAGGCACCCAAGCTTGAACTTTGTTTTAATGAATCTACAAATGATGAAAAGCTCGCAATAAATAAATTACTTTTGTCCCCAGAGAAAGGTAATATTCAGTTCTTGACATAATGTGTGTAAGGATTGGGACCACTAATATCATAGAAAATGAATTTTCAGGAAAGTACAAACACTTGTTTGTGAGATACAAGAAAGATAAATCTTCTAGTCTTACAAAATCGTTATCAACCTCTTGCTCACAAAGTAAACCAACTGATTGGATGTCACCCAAAAGACTTACTTTAAGTTGTAAAAAGAGCTCTCCTAGCAATAATAAAAGCGTCTCTCCGCGATACTCTAAATTATTTTCACCCCGAAATTTAACTAAACATTACACAGGTTTGTAATACAGAATTTACAATAAATCATCAATCTGGAAATTCGGAAAATTGTAAAACATTCGGGATCGGAAATTTTTTATTTTAAATATACTTTTCAGGCAATCGTGGTACATCTAGTCCAATACGGCATGTGGAAAAATCGCCAAAGTCTAACAATCAAATAATAGACTGTAAAGTAGATTTAGACACGGCAATAAAAAATATTTATGTACTTTCTAGCAAAATTATGGAAATCGCAACTTCTATATCAAAGTCTTAAAAAAAGTAGCTGTAAGGTCCAGAAATATATTTGTAAGTGATATGTGTACACGATAAGTTAAGTAAAGAGTTGATATATTTTAACAAGAACAATTATGCTTCTTGTACATTTTTATAAAGATATATGTTTATAACTCTATTAAGAACCAAGCACTCTCTCTCTCTCTCTCTCTCTCTCTCTCTCTCTCTCTCTCTCTCTCTCTCTCTCTCTCTCTCTCTGATTGTAAATGTACGTGCCGGAATTGCGGTAAGAATTCGTATCTGTTGTATCGCGTGGAGAATTCATATCAATATGTTATTGCGGTTTTTCGTTTGCGAGCAAATTCGTGCAACCTTGATCCGAATTATGTCTTCGTGACATGCATTTCGGCTGCAACATGCAAGAACAAAGGAGGATAACCAATTGACGAGACGGAGCGGCGAGAGAAAATCGTGATTGGTGAGAAATTCGCTGGTGTGCAGTGTGCAGCCACTTGCATCGGATCACATCGGATGGCGTGTTGCAATAAAGTTTTAAATGCAACTGCACCGTGTTTACAGTAGTTTTTTGCCGTTGTTTGTAAATTTCAGCGGTGAGCTATAAGAATTGCATAGAAAGGGACAAAAGTACTTGAACACTGCCGGTTCGAATACATTGTAAATAAACATCACTCGTTTCAGGCAATGAAAAAATTTAATTTTTTACAGTAGCATGAACATTAGTAAATCATTCTCGACTTGTTCGATGCACCAGATTCGTCTCGTCCACTGAAAATACGAGACAACGTTGCATAAAAACGTTTTTCTTCCATTCTACCTCGTGTTCTGCACGAAAACCTCTCAGATTTTAGGTTATGATTTGTCTGCAGCCCGTTCTATTTTTCCGACATTATTGTTGAATTTTATGAGGGAACAGGTTAATTTGAAAGGAAATTGTGGTGAATATAATGTTGATTTGTGCGGCCCGTGGTTGTCTTTCGAATCAGGACACGAGAATCGATGGAAACGATATTTCGTTTTTCCCTTTTCCTGACGACGTCGCGTGAGTATTTGTTGTTCACGTAAATCACACAGTTATATATTTAGTAAGATTATATTTCATTTTTCAGTCAAAGAAATCAATGGTTGAAGAATTGTCAATTAGATGATATGCTAGAGAAAGACAAGCCGCTCTACCTCTGCAAGTTGCATTTTGAGAAGATAAGCTTCACAAATTCTATGCAGCTGAAACCCGATGCTATGCCTACCATTTTTGGTAAAGTAGAAGGTAAATAGCTGCGACTACATCTTATCCGAACGCTAATCCAAATAATTTTATAGAAGGACAAAGGAAACGTAAGGCAGACAATGAGCTCGAGCAAGAGCCAACCACATCCCCATCAGCGAAGCATAAAAAGCTGGATAACGATTCGCACAGTTTAGTGACACCGCCGCAAAGTCCTTGCACTCAGCTAATAAAAAATGTAAATGATTCTACTATTTTGTTGACGCACTATCTACAGGCTATTATGTAATCATTTTTATCCACCTTTGATGGTAGATAAAGTGTTAATAAGTAATTAAAGAAATATTTATTGTACTCATGAAATATGGTTTTACAGGCAAAAGAGATGAATGGGAAAGACAAGATGGATATAGAGAATGATGTTTCGATGAACGGGTCTGCTCTTTTGAATTCAGAATACCAAACTGTAAGAAGAGGAAAGAAGCAGTACCGACTAACTATACAGATAGACAAAATACATGGTAAACCGTGTCCTAGATCGAAAAAACTCATGACACTAGCAGAATTAAAGAAGGAGAAGCAAGAGCTATCTAAGGCTATGAACGACATAGACCAAAATGATCAGTTTTCGCCGAAAGGTACTAGAAAGGCGGTCTGCGCGAAGGGCGGTTGTAAATTAAAGAAGTCTATTTATGATTCGAAGCCAGCTTTTCAGTGTGAACACTGCGATAAGTACTATGTGATGAAAAAATCGGAGAATCTAGGAGAGAAGAACACCTGTACCATATGTAAAAAAGCCTTCTCATCGTCACAGTCCCTGAACAACCACACCAAGACTCATTTTATATGTGATATGTGTCAAACGGAATGTAGCGCGCAAATAGCCTACGAGAAACACATGAAGCTGCATTCTAGCTCGGATCCGGTTAATCGTTATAAATGCCACCAGTGTACAGAAACCTTCAAATTGGTGGAGGACGTAAGGCAGCATTGTTTAATCGTTCACCCGACGATTAAACTGCAAAACACGATTTTACAAGTCACTGCGCCGCCTTTAACGCAACAAGTACCTCAACAGCATGACTACCGTTGCGTCAGCTGCAACATAACGTTTAGAAACGAGCAAGCTTATAGGTAGTTTTCAAAAAAGAAAATAATTAAATCAATGTCTGAAAGAAAGGTGTATATTACAAATTTTCTGAAATGGACTTTTCCATACAACGAGGGCAACGTATTGTTTCTATGTCTTCTTGTTTAACAATATGTAAAATACGCCCTTTTACTAGACATTCCATATTTGCGAATTCTTTGCGACTGATGAATATTTTTTCAGGAACCACATAAACTCTCACAAGAAGAAAGAAGACTTAAGGTGCAGCATTACCGACACCAACAAAATATTCCCAGTTCCAAATCCTTTAACTGGTAGTCAGATAGGCATCCTACGAGCCGTGAAATTCAGTTGTAGAGTTTGTTCCATGGAATTCGACAACGTGGGCGAGGTTGATAGACACACGAGAACGCATCTAGAAAAAGACAACGAAGAAGAGAAGAAGTGCAATACGTGCCAGAAGCACTTTATAACGAATGCACATCTCAGCGAACACTTGAAGACTCATGAGCCGCGCACACACCCCTGTCCCATTTGCTCAAAAACATTCATCAACCGTACAACACTGAAAATACATTCAAAGACTCACGGTGAAACGTAGATCCCGCTAGACGGTATTGGCGAGTTTTAACACTAACTCAATTTTTCTCTTCAAATTGATCACGTCATCGTCTAAACATTTTTTTTAATTTATCGACGACGGTGCACTGGATCGGGGCACCAACAGCTTACAACGTCGTAGTACAACGTTCAAATCACGTTGGCGCAGCCAATGGAAAGCGAAATGAAGCTTATGTATAGACTGCGGATTTTATGCATTTACAATGAAAATAGGCAAGCACAATTTGAAGCAATGGACATATGAAAAATTTATTGGTTTAGGCGTAATCAGATAATTAAAAGAAGAAATAAATTTTTATTTCGCTTCTGTGTCTTGCAATCAATGCAAACATTCTTTATATTGCATAAAGATCCGCAGTCTACTTATGTATGTTTACGGAAAATTATTAAATTCTTCAGCAATCAACTCAATTGTGTTCTTTATGATTTTAAGTAAGCCGAATTGTTTACAGTTCGGTGGTTGATGAAAATTAGAGACCGCTATTTATCTGTTACTAAAATAACATTTTGTACAGATTAAATAGTCCTCATCTTTATTTTAAGGCAAACTGTGGTCTCCTATTCTTCTCAGCGACCGTACGAGGTTGTTTTTATGCGAATCTCTTTAGGAAAAAATGAAAAATCGATTTTTTGGAGACGAAAAACCAAAATACCCTTATACTCGGCGTTGGCTATTTTTTACCACGTTTTTATTCATTATCAGACCCACAGAAGCAAGCTCGAGCAACCCTTCTCAAAGTCCCTATCATCTTTTGAAAAAAAAAATCCCCACATTTTTTTAGAAAGCATGTTCGCCAGGCTCGCATAAAGTCGTCTTCGGCAACAAGTGTCGAAGACTATGGCATCGAGGAGTTCCGCGGCAGTCACCGCAAGGACTTTGGGCCGAAGAATGAAGATAATAGTGAGCGGGCTCCTTTGAGGTGAGCTCGTTCCTTTTGCTGATGGAACGCGCGTAGAATGATCCTGATTTTCCCGACAGGAGTCACATACCGACTATGAGGGGGGATGAAAAAGGAGAGTCGGAAACGAGGGCAAACGACCCTCTGTAAAAGGGAAGCCGCCAGCCAGCGGCGGAACAATCGCGGCCGATGTTCACGGTCCTCCTGTCAACGGGCACCACTTCAAACGTCGCCGGCACTCAATGTGTTTATTTGGCCAACGTCAAATTTACTCGTGGCAAAAGGAAAGATCGCATATACCCCATCGGCAACACCTTGCCGCCTTCCTCAATCCCCCTTAGCCCCATTGCGAAGCCGCTGTTTTCCCCGGGCCGAGGAAAATCGGATCGTTTTGTCGATCATCGGCACTTGGGCGTGGCTCGTGTCGCCTATTGTCGGGATGCTGACTTTTCTCTGGTCAAGTACTTTCTGTATTTCCTAGGAACGCTGCATTTCACCCCCATGTAAAGCCTTGATGCTCTCTTCTGAGATTATCAGCCGAGACCCAAGTGCTTAGGGCTGAGAAGGTCACTGAAATTGGGGATTATCAATAGGCTATTAAAAATTGTGGAGATGTGGCAGTAGGACCGTTCCGTATGACTTTTATTAACCACTGTGCTAGCAATGCATTTTAATATCAATCACGAAGCCTGGACTGTATCCAATGTTCCTGTAAAAATTTAGATAAAAGTGTTCTCCCACTCTAGCATAATAATAATAATTTTATTTTGGGTGAAAGGGGAGGAATTTCGCAACCCCTCAGCAGTGAATACTCGTTGGCTGTCTTCGCGTGGTTAGGGCGGAGAAGATTAAAATGTACTTGATGGTGCGTTTCCCAATACAATAATCCTCAAGGGGAGGTTCACGGAAAATCGCGCGATTTGCTACGCGACAGCCCACCCGTTTCCCTTAATTTCCACGGGGCAACCTCGAATAGAGGTACCCCGACCGCTTAGCCATCGTGAAAAACCATGGCGAATTTATGGAGTGGCTCGCCTTAGCACCGTAATACCTGGCCGACTGTTGTTCCCGCATTTTCGTGCTGACACACCGTTACTAAATACGCAGGGACACGTTTTTCGTTACCTTCACGTGGATTAAGGGACGACCGACGTGTAAACTGTTATAAATAGCTTTATGACGCGTCTTCGGAGACGATGGTTGGATTTGGGGTCTCGGACAAACTGTATTATGATTTTGCGTCTCAGAATTGCCGACTTGTCGATGCGAAGAAGACAAGAAAATTCATTATACAGGGTGATTCTGGGAACTGCGACAAGTTACTGCTTTTCTTAAAGTAAAAATAGAAAATAGAAAAAGTTAGGACGAATTATGACATATGATTTTTTCCTCTATCATTTTTAATAGCAGTAACTTGACCCAGTTCCCAGAATCACCCTGTATAGTAGACAATATCGTTTAGAATTATGGTTTTACAATAGGAGAAAGCAGAAAATATTTGACAATGTTTTCCGCAGGTTTCCCGGTAATTTCTCGCCACTTTCGACCAAGAATTCGCGATTCCAGCGTGACGATTGATTCGCCACACGTTTGCAGAATTTTCCACGCGGCACCATTTTGCGCGTAGGCGTCCGAGCGTGACATAGGAGGCGACGAAACGATTTCTGGCTGAAAAGGGACGTCCCGCAGTTGAATTTGCATGGTGCACTTGGCCGAAAGGGTTGTCAGGACATGCTAATTCACGATACTGACCGGGATTCGCAGTCGGGAAGCTGTTTCCCGATTGTGTGGAACCGTTTATTCGGCGTCAAAGCGCCGACGACGAGATGCAGCTGCATCCGATGTGCATCCTTGCATCGTTTCGGCAAAGCACTACAATGCTACTTTCGCACTATGAGTCGCTGATGGTTGCACATTGGTACTTTCTGTGATGGAATGATGGATTTTATGCATTTATGACAAAAATGAATCGGTACAATTTGACACATAGAAACCAAATCGAGAAACATGTAAAAAGACAAAGCCGACTGTGTTATGAAAAATAGCATGGGCCAGTCTCGGTGAAACTTTCGGTAAAAAGATGAATAAATTCTACTTTTGGGAAAGGCGATTTCCGTCTAAAAGAGCCCGTGTCCAAAGGGAGCCATTGTGAAACCGCAGACCGCGCGTGCACGCCGTAGGTTTACGCGTCGGAAAAATCGGGGAAGACGTCGCGTCGCGGTGTTCTAACGCTGTGGAACGGAGAAGGGAAAAGGTAAAATTTCAGAAGAATAATGGGAAGAGAGACGGGAAGACGCGCCTCTCTTCTTGCTGTGGGCACGGGCCATCTGGCAGAGCGATCTTTTATAGGATCTATCTATCCCCGTGTCCTCTGCTCAATGAAGAAGCCACTCGCGTGGAAGTTGCTGGCCCTTTTGATTAATGGCCGGTGAGATAAACCGTTTCTGATGCTCGATAGCGTCGCTGATCGACACGGAGGATCGCTAGAGATCCTCAAAGTGGCCCATTGCAGTCTCGATTGACTGCAGTTTAGGCAACGCGGCGAATATTGGACGGTGTGGCGCAAGAATTAGACGATGGTAATTGTTGAAAAACATTTTGTGGTGAATGTTGGACGACTAGTTCGTTGAAAACGATGATCGATTCAGTAACTAAGTCAACCACCCCCGCAGAAGTCATTGAGATCGTCGAGATTCTCACCACCATCCCCCGAGGAGCAAACCGCACGCACGCAGATCAGGATCGCGCGTTTCCATCGTCGTACGATGACAAAGACAACTTGTCCGGGTGGTAGCGGGGCAAAGGGGGTGAAAAAACAGCATAAATCATTGACGGGTACCGGACCGATGAATCCTGTTGGGCTCATTCGCGTGGAAGGGGCATAATCAAATTTCGGGCCGCCATGCGAGGGGCGGTGACTCTTGCGGTCGTGCACACTTTCCAGAGCTTTTCTGCTTACCGGAGGGTGGGATTCAGTCGAGGGCTATTATGGGGCTTGCCATGGCTTACCCCTCGACTACCACGGTGCAAGCAGGGGGTTTCGACAGCCGTCCAACCGTGTACCGAGGATTGCATACGACGTCGCGACGCTTGTATCCGACGCGACGCACCGTGTGAAACTCGCAGACACCGCGGAAATACAGTTGCAAATGATATACCAGTAAATATGAAGGTGAAGGTACCAGTAATATTGACCTCGTCGAGTAGTCGACCATCTTTCAGGAAAACATGAAAAATAACGTTTCGAAAATGGCGCGATAGATATAGTTTCTCATATTAAAAGAGAGTTTTTCTTAACTTGTCATCTTTTGGAGCTTTTACCCTAAATTCTTCCGATGTTTCTTCCGTTTCCCCTTTCACCTACTGTAATAGTTTATAATGTATGGCCAAACTGTAACAGATTATACAATTAGACTGCGGATCTTTATGAAAAATAAAGAGTTCTGCATTTATCGTGGGAAGCAGGAATAGAATAAAAATTGATTTCACCTCTTAATGACTTCGTTACATTGAAAACCAACATTGCAGTATTCTTAAATGATTTGTCTAATCTTTTACCGTTTTATATTTCACCCAACCAATTTCCTCATAAATGCATAAAGATCCGCAGTCTACTTATAATCTATTGGCTGTTGCCAAGATATTCAAAACAAGGCATGTTAACAAACAGAAATAAATGGTAATAAACAATTTTTATAAAAACGCCTGTACTATTTAGTTTTACCATAAACGCTTGAGATCCGCAGTCTAGTTATTGTTAATTGTATTACTACGGGCGGGATATTAGAAGAGTATACAATAATAAAATAAGAGGCGTAATACGTCATATTCATTGCTTCCTTTCACTCGTGATGGATCACGCGAGTCGCGATCCGAAATTTGTTTCCCCATTGTTCAACAGACACTCGAACGTGTGATCCTTCAATTTTAATCGTCCACGTGCTAGCCTGTCCATCGTTGGCCCAAAGAAAAATATGGTTTTTGTGGAATCGGGGCAAAATGCTAGAAAAACCGTCGATTCGTCATTCGACATTGACAGAAGCACAAGACGATCTGACGAGGCATCGTTGTTCGGTTTTTTTTTAATAAGTCGACGAAGCGTTCGGTCAAGTCTAGGACATAGAAAAAAATGCTTTTTACGTTGACATTGCTAGCCACAATTACATCTTTTGTTATCTGTCCGGTATCTGAAAGTCGACGACGCGACGCGACACGACGATTCGAAACGTCTAGAAAGTGCTAGAAAAAAGAAAGACTATGCTATTTTACATGTATTTATTCATTTATCTAATTTTCAATCGTACTATACTCGCGTCCATAAATCACCGGACACTTACTCAAAGGATACATGCGGATTTTTGTTATTAAAGCACCAAAATGGTACATACTCATTTTTTCTAATGTAGAGAGCATGTAAATCAAATCTAGCCAAAGTATATATTAAATAAAATTATAAAAAATGATGCTTATATTTTATAATTTTTCAAATTTAAGTGGGGTGATTATTGTCTCATAATTTTTCCATCTCTTCTTGCCAACATTTATATTCTAAAAGAATTCGAATAAATTCAATCCAGTTTTTGTGTAAAGGAATGTACGTGCGGACCGGTGCGTGTATATCACAGTTTTGACAACAAGACGTTCCAATGTTATCGTTTATTATGCTCGCAGGACGACGATTCGCACGTTGCGAACAGATACGAAACGGTATCCTATAGTGTAAATACAAAATTAAACAGCAGACGAAGAACAATCTCTTCTCTTGCTATTTATTTTTTCCATCTTCATTCTAATTTTATTTAAGGATAATGGTTGGCTGATTGCAAATTGGATTGTTGGATAAAAAAATTAATATATAGAAGCATGGAATTATATTTAATTTACTTTTCCTTTAAATATCTCGAAACAAGAAATGTTTGTGTATGACTTAGACCACTTTCACAATTATGGGTACATTTATTAAAGTTTCTTATTAAAATTTTGGCAGTTCCGGGCTATGCAGATTGCCGAAATTTGTTTAAAAGATTCTTTGCGGTCCGCCTTGCGTCAAACGGTTTCTAAGAGACGAACGGAAGCGAATAGAACAAATTTTGGCACAAAACCAGGCCCTCGGTGGCTACAACTCGTTGTTATGACGTCTAAAATGAAAAGTAAGACGGATCGAGGGATCCACGACGGTAAACTTTCGGTAGATCAACCGATCCATCAAAATTTAGCGACAGAACGGTCGCGTTTTCTGCTCGCGATGTTGAAAGGATTCTTGTTTCTTCTGATCGAGCTTCCTGCGTTCTCTCTCTCTCTCTCTCTCTCTCTCTCTCTCTCTCTCTCTCTCTCTCTTTGAACGAATTTCAAGAGAAATACTGGAAACGACTAATTCTTTTTGAGGATTCCGAGGATTTGCGCGGACAGCGTTCGAAATCCATTGTACAGGGGATATAGAAAGACTCTCCGCGATTTTTAGAATTTCTCTGGATCTAGTCAAAATAACTGTGGGATAAAAGAAATACAAAAGAAGCAGAGTGGTTGATAAAAATAGTTCTGCTATTTTGTAACTTCGAGGAAAATAATTTCGGATGATTGATAGATTGTTTTGTAAAACCTATAGAATTCTTTTAGACCTAGTGAAAATGTGATTAAAATTAAGCGATGCATTCGTCTGACAAACATAAATGTTTATGTATGAATTGTTATAGTTCGAAGTATATTTGCAATGCTTTATTTAGAATGAAAAAGCGACGTTCAAAATGAAAGTCAAATAAGGAAAGTAAATTGTCGCAGTTCGCAAGGATACTCTCGCTCTTGCTCGTCTGTACAAATATTTACACGATCGTGGACAAGGTCTTGCCCAAATAGCGCGTTCAAATATTCTATACAAATTCATAAACTGTTGTTACAGAGTAACCTACAGAATGTAATCGCAAATTATGTCTTTTCTGCAAAATATTTCATCTGTATACATAGGAAAACCTACGGAGCTGCGAACGGGAGAGTTGTATTCAGCACACGATCATGAAACGATTATTTAATTATTGTAACGAGATCATTCCACGCGAAATCAGACACTTCTTTTGGAGTAACTTTCCGGATTTTGTTCAAATTGAATATGTTGTAGTCTTGAATGATCTATGAACGAATCTCAAAGGATTTTGCGATAATCTAAAAATTGTTGATTTTACAGACGTGTAAAACAAAGTGCCATCCTTGTTCTAAGACTAGAACTGATAAACCGATGAAAATGAGTTTCTAGTGGTTATAGATATAGTTTTAGTTGGTTATAAAATTCTCTGTATTTCTTAACATTCATTCTTCATATTACGAATAGTTGGTGACATTTTACTTTTATATATTTGATTATATATTTAATCATTGTTTAATTTATTGTTTAAACTCTATTGTCTTAAAATAAAATTTAAAATTGTTTACTTGTTAGTTATTTAATACTTTTTCCAGATAATATAAATCGCCGATATCTTCGGTTGTAAATTTCTTCGTATTTCTTGAAATATTCATAATATGAAGAATAAGTGTCAGGACATACAGAGAATTTTATAACCAAAGACATCGGTGATTCAAATTATGAGATAATAAAAGTACTACATAAGTAAGAAGTAAACGTTTTCCAATCAATTTTAGTGCAAATTTCATCCCGAATTTCTTATGGTTCAAGAGTTATAGTAAAATGTTATCTTTCTTGATCCAGCTCACTGTGTTCGGCCGTCCGAGGCTGTATATCGCGGCGCAGCGCGATTTTTATATAATAGAAAGGAAACACAATTTTTTTATTAACTTTGCTGTTACACATACAAAATGACATACGTAAAAAAGTTTTTTTTCTTTCAAGTTTCCTTATTTAAATTCAAAATTTGGTTGAATTTATTGAACTGTAATTATTTTTGGAATTGATTGTACACGCTGGTTTGTTCATCTTGACCTTTTCGCAGTTTTATTATTTCTTAAGGCCGACAGATAAATAATTGTAGAAATGTGGAATCACAACATCCATATATTTTTGTTTGAATACGGAATCACACTGCATTTCGATTAATTCCAGTATTGCACGTTTCGCACCAAATCCACCCTTCTCCAAGTCAATTTCACCTGTCTGTAAATCAATTCCACCCTTTCACAAATCAGTTTCACCCTTCTGCAAAATTAATTTCACCCTTTTGCAAATCAAATTCAACCTTTTACAAATAAAGGTGTTCTAAGTAAGTTTTTGTGAATAAAATCAGATCAAATGTGAAAAACATTTGTTAAGAAATTGCAAAGATTTACACATCAAATACTTATTTAAAAGTAATTACCAATTCACTAACTTTGTAATGTGCGAAATCTGTGAGTAGATATGCATATTTCATTATAGCCATTTTCCGATTAATAAACTTTAGAAATGGAAGTACATATTTATTTGAGCGTATTGATTAATATATAATTAATAAAAAATAATATGTATATATATATGTGATTAATATATAATTTAATCGAAATAAATAAATAATTATTTTAAAATATTCTTAATGGGTGAAATTGATTTGCGAAAGATTGAATTTGATTTGCAGAAGGGTGAAGTTGATCTGCAGAAAGGTGAAATTGACTTGCAAAACGGTGAATTTGGAGTGTAAAACCTATAAATTTTTATCAACAGTTTCAATGTTTTTGATCGGGCCGCAAACCCCTTGTCGACGGGCCGCAAGGATCCTGTTCTAGTCTCATGATTTAATGTGAAAAAAGGGTGACACTTTCTTTTACACGTCTGTAAAATTAACAATTTTTAAGATATCAGGAAATCCTTTGAAATTCGTTCATAGGTCATTAAAGATAACAACAAATTCAAATTTCAACAAAATTCGAAACATTGCTCCAAAAAAATTGCTTCGATTTTGCCTGGAATGACCCAACATTGTTTTTGGGTTACATGAGTCGTTGCTGACCTACCAAAAGACAAACAATTTTTTCTCCGCAGGATGGAAAAAAACGCGCGACCACCTGATTCGCGGATTCCCCGATCCCACCATAAAAATATCAAAAATCACGGATCGACGCGACGGATCGGCTTGTTCGCAGGGCTCTGTTCGCAATCGTTCTTTCTGGTGTGCGCGTGCAAGTAGATTGTGAAATTTTGTAAACGTCGTTGAGACGGGATGATCCGTGGCGAACCGGCCGAAAGTTGGCGATGATCGCGGCGATGGCTAGCAAAGGGGCGAGCGGGAGGGAAAAAGATAGAAATAATACGAAACAGAGAGAAATAGAAATAGAGAGGAGGCATCAATGGTCCCGAGCCGGTTTTGTATCAGGATCGTTTTGACAGAAGGGCACCGTTTTCGGAGTGCGAGAAAGAAAGGAATAGGGGATAAGAAAGAAAAAGAGAGAAAGATCTGCTACCGGGGGTTGAAACGGAATAGGTGGTAACGGAGGGTCGCCTCCTAACTTGAAGTGTTACAATAAATCAACGAGACGCGCTTCCACCGAACTCCACCCTCGTAACTTCTGCAGAATGTGTATGCCCCATAGAGGACACGAGGACACCCGTTGGACCGGCGACTGTCCGTTTCATTGTGTTAAAAGTGCTTCCCGCTCGGATCCGTCGCGTATCAAGCGTATAAACAATTTACTATTGCTTCCTCTAACGCAACCGATATCATTCGCTCGTTTGTTCGATAATAACTCTTTATGAGGAGGGTTTCTATCGACTAACACAATTTTCTTTCTTGCCCATTTTATTCCGTAAGTAACAATTCACCATAAAAAATCGTTTTTAATTTTGTGATTAATAACATTTACCAAGACCAGTCACTATTTGCAAGTCAGGAGAATTTAAACGAGTCTATGGAAGTGGAGATAATAATATTCGTCACTCTTTTTTGAAGACATTAGAGATGATGATGCAAGTAGTGACATAGGTGATGGTACATTAGTAAAGATGTACATGTGTTGGCGCAAATAAAATTATTGTACAGGCTGAATATAATAATTGTAATTATTATATATAATGTTATAATATATATGTATATAATATAATATATTGCATATAATATATGTACATATATATAATGTTATTATAATTATTATATAATATATGTTATATTATAATATAATAATTACAATTATTATATTGAACCTTTATAATTTTGAGGCTAAAACATTTGCGATGATGACAGTGACATGGATGTTGGTACAATAGTAAACGCGTTTTGGTGTTGGCGCGTAGTACTATAATAATCGGCCTTTACAATTTTGAAGTTACGAAGCTCGCGACGATAGCGATGACACAGGTGATGGTAAATAACAATGTAAAAAAGATTACTTGCCACGGCGCCCATTGTTATTTAGCCTTTACAGGTTTGTGACTATGACCAAGGAGTTCACATTTTGCGGATATCGGCAACTGAAATACCCGATACCCGCAAGATATGGAAACCCAAGCTACGAAATTTGCGGCAATGGCACGGGTGTAGGTGATGGCACAATCATCAAATACATATACATTAATAATTTCTGTACAGTTTGCTTTTCAAACTCATGTAACAATTTGAACAGTTCGTCGCTATTGAGATGAAGCCGAAGATTATACACCTACTGTCGATAAGTTCCAGAGATGTTATTAATCTCTCATTGTATACAAAATCAAACGATATAAATGTTATGGACTGATTTTAACATAGGCGTGATGATACCCGTATTCGTACAATTGTCAAGAGTGGACCGCAGACTTGTATGCAACGGTAGAAAAACTGTGGGAAGCGGTAAATATATAAAAGATACCACCGCAGCATATCCGGCAAAGAAAGTTACTACAGAGTAAAATTAAATTTGATGTCACCACTGCTTTCTCCAGTCGATAGAGTATATTGTCATCTTGCTGCAATGTGTATCTGCGGTCCACGCATAAGATTAAAATGATTAAGGGAAAATTATTCCCACGACTGCTAACATGTCAAAAAATATTCGATAGTGTCCAAATTTGATGACGAATTTGGCAAAATGGATATTCAAAGCTCGAATAAAAAATTACATACGGAAAATACTCTGACGACGAGCTGTGATACAAATGCGTCGATTGCTGCTGATCGATGCGCTTGAGACAAGTATAAAGATTATATTATCAGTAATAATGAAAATTATGCACGGAAAATACTCCGATGTCAAGCGCGGTGTGGAACTTGTGATCGGTGGTGAGAATAAATATAAGGAAAGGAGAGATGGACCTTAGTACGTAAGTTGTAGCGATTGGTATCGTAATCCAGATCACTGGTTTACCCCGATAGTTTTGCATCCAGCTTCTGCACAACTTCGTACACTCGCTATAAATAAATACACAGCACGCATTTCCGTCGCGACGACCGATTAATTCCGGACAAAAGGGCTACGGTATCGCGCGGTGAGCCCTCGATAGGCCCCTCTAAAACCCACCTTTCCTCTTCCCGAAGGGACGACTTTACCCACTCTCCTGTGACCCTCGATTCACCAACCGATCCAATCCCGTGAAGAGGGTGGGTCAACATCGCTGGTATATAACGTCGGGTAAATCTTTACTCGGGTAGCAATCGTCTTGCAGCTTTTCGCGTAGGAGCAATCCGACTGTTCCAAGATCCTGTAGCTCCGCAGACACTGTCAAATGGAGTAGTTCATGACATCGCGACCATATGGACAGTACCGCAATCACTGAATCCAAAACAATACAACGCGTCGCCATTTCCGAAGTTACAATTTTCTAATACTCGCACATTGCATTGCGATGGCTGACATTTCGGGTAACGAATTCTTTAGGCCTTGGAGCAACAGAGAATCAGGGGCAGCTGCAACAAAGAAAAATACGAGTGATGGTAATCGAAGTGGACTTCACCTAGCCGTGTTAGCCGAGCGCGGTATTAACGCTGGACGTTTGTCATCGGCCTCGTGCGACAAGGAGAACGGGGCGAACATGAAACGGCACGCTAACACGAATTGTGTACTGTCGAACAATGATCAAAATCTCGCGGTCACTGGGATTATTAAAAACATTACCAGAATGCAGTCCGGAGAATGTACCTTGTCAGTTGGAGCTTCCAGATCACCGTCCATGACTGCTTCCGAAAATTGTTCGAGGACATCACCGGAAGAGACATCGGGCTGCACACCACCAGTTAAATCAAGTGCACTGGATAGATTAGTTGGGAATATGGGGAGTGCTAGAAGTGCATCGTCAGCGGAGCATCGTCCCCAAACGGAACTCTACCACAGGTTCGCCTATCCTTCTCTGAGCGCTAGTTCAGTTATATGGCCGATGGAGATAGTTCCAGGTTTACCACCGCCTGTGATCCAACAATTTGGGCAGCCGATCTATCACGTATATTCTGGCGATGCGAGAATGGATACGAAGTATCCGTTAACTATCGGAGACGCTGTCGGAATGCTTCAGAGCCAAGAGGAAGCAGCGAAGCAACTGAAGAAGCTAAGACCGAAGCGGTTTAGATGCGAACACTGCGACGTCGCTTTCAGTAATAACGGCCAGCTCAAGGGACACATCAGAATACATACCGGTGAGTTTCACCTTCGTATCATACATTTTTTCAATCTGATTTATATCGAATGTTGTGCTGCCAGTGATCGTTAACCGTAACTGTGATTAACGCCGACGTTCGAATTCGAACGATGAACGGCCGTCGGCTAGATTCTAGAAGCCGTTTTCTCTTTCACTTTTCTGCACGATCAAGACGGCAATGATTGATCGTATTTCTTGAAGCATGCGATGTTTAGAAATATTTGAAAACAGACAACGAGACTAAGACATTTTTGTTTTCCCGATTACAGGAGAGAGACCATTCAAATGTGACGCGGAGGGTTGCGAGAAAGCATTTACCAGAAACGAGGAATTAACAAGACACAAAAGGATCCACTCAGGACTCCGTCCACACGCCTGTCCGATCTGCGGGAAATGTTTCGGCAGAAAGGACCATCTAAAGAAGCACACCAGAACACACGAGAATCGGGATCTATTCGCAACGTCCGCAGCAGCTTTGTACGCCCTAGGACACGCTGCACCTCCGTTTCCTCCATACGTGTTTCACATTTGACGATCACAGCGATTGATTCGCGGTTATTTTTGTAAGATAGCAATTTGCATTTATATATTTTTGTAAGATAGCAATTTGTATATACATGTATATATATATATTTTTATAAGATAGAAATTTGCATTTATATATTTCTGTAAGATAGCAATTTGTATATACATATCTATACATATATATATATTTTTATAAGATAGCAATTTGCATTTATATATTTTTGTAAGACAGCAATGCAGATTTTTGTGAGATAGCAATATAGGTTTTTGTAATACAGCGACGAAGATTTTTACAAAGCGTGTACATAGAACAGAGATATTTTTATATGTATTTACCGTGCATAGCAGAGATTTATATTGCTTATATGGATTGGGTGAGCAAGAAAGTAATGTTGGTATTTTAAAGTGAAAGAAAGCTCAATTTTTTTATTTAATGAATAAAATATATGTTCTCTTTTGCCAAAGAGAATAAATAAGAAAATATTTTATTGATTATAGAGTAGGTCATCGCTTGAATAGAGAAATTCGGTTTTTACTTCATCTTAAAATACCGAAATTACTTTCTTGCCAACCCGATATATACCGTTTATATTTAAGTAATTTAATGATAACGTGGTTGCCTTGACGAAATAATTTATGAAACGTTTGGAGAGAGATTATATTTTTTACAGAATTTTATCTGTACGTTTGACGATAGGCATCCATATTGTTATTATCTAGTCAGAAAACTGCGCGCACGCGATTTACATATTTTCGAATTTGACGAATGTGTACACGAGAACTTCGCGGGAAGATGTTATTATAAATGACGAATAAATTGTTATCTCTTTTTACACTATAATTCTTGTCTATTCTCATTCTTTGAAGGTCCTGCTTCATTCTATGCATGGTGGTGAATGTTTGAAACATGTATCTACTACTATACAGATTTCTTGAGCGTTTTTTACAAAACATTGCAGACTCTAGTAGATCTCTTAAATAATATTGGGTTGGAAAGAAAGTTCGTAGCGTTCTCAAATTAAGAATCGAAGATAAAATTAAAGTATTTATTCATATGTTTATTCAATAACAAGAGAAGTTACCTCGAAAATGGCAAAAAGTAGTAGAACAGAATGGAATTTATTTTAAACTAAATTAATTCAATGTAATTTTTATGATATTGTCTCAGAAATGAACCGTTAGATAGTGCTTGTTATTTCAATAGTATCTGGAATTCCTTTAATGAAACAAGAAATATGTATATGACTTGGACCACTTTCATAATTACGGGCACATATCTGGTGCTAGACAACCATTTACTTCGAAAAATTCATAGAGAATATTGAATATTGTAAATTTTCGTAAGGGTCGCGTCGCAGGGCCACCATTTTCCTTCAATTAAATGCAAGATGGCGTCGCTAGAAGCATGTGCAACCCCCGTAGGATGAATGGGGAGTCCCCTCCCCATGGTACAGGGACCATTGTCGCGGAAGGGCTGGTTTGGGGGAACGAGGGTTGCGCCCTTTAGCAACCCCCGGAAAGGGACGGTTACCGCGTGCAAGCCTATCTCAGCCCTTCTCCTAGTTTTTTGCGCTTTCGATCACACAATACGTTCTTGCGGTCGCATACATAAATGTTTCGGTTGATCATGGGGTGGGAAAAGCGCCCTCAGGGGCGGTGTCCAGATTGCGGCCAGGAAAAAACTCAGATTCAATTAATTCCCCCTACACGACCGCCTTGCTTCTAAATTACTTTGGTGATTAATCCCAGTACCATTCTGGCGAGCATTCTAAATTTATTGAAGGTGATTCAAATGCGAATTCTTTGCAATGTCTTCATCTATTTTAATCAACTACGAGTAGAAGACTAGCTTCTAAAATATTTTTCTAAGTGTTTGAGCTGAACGTTTGCGAAGTCTGCAGTCGAGTAATTAGTTAATCCATCAGGGGTAAGAATATTCTGTACGCAGCTTAATTTTCGTGTCTGTCGAAATATCGTGCAAATTTTCCTCGCAGGATCCCGCCGCTTGTGCATCGTGCACCTTCGGCAAAACCCGACGGCTGAAGGACTAAGTGCGTCCGATTCTCACATTTGGACACGCAGATTTTCGATAGCGGGTAGAAGCAACCCCGCTGAGACATTCTTTCGAGCTCGTTGACACCCCCCTACCGATTTGCAGATATATGACAGCGTGGCCTCCCTTCTACCCATCTTCAGCCTCCCTTATGCCTCTTTGGTTCTTGCGCAAACTGGCGATATAACAGTACGTACGTATACAATTAATTATTATATGCTAGTCGTAGATGTATTTTTAGATTGCTTCATTGTCCGAAGCAAGAGTTAAACAATTCTTGGAATTTGCATTTACCCGGATCAGAGATGGGCATTAATCGATTAAAATTTTAATCATGATTGATTAATGTGTACGATTAAAAAAATAAATCGTCGAAAAATCGACGATTTCTTCAATCGATTGATTTAATCGTCAATCGTCGTAGCTTTCCAGGAATAATAACTTCAAACATAGCACGTAAACAGAGTTTGTATTACAGACCAAATGACAATACACCTAAACTCAGTTTACATTTTTTTCAGTATCTATACAGTTTTGATTACGTATTTCATTTCGAAATTTCAGCAGTTAATCATTAATCAATTATCCGATTGACGATTAATGATCGTTAATCGCAATTAACGACTAAACTAGGAGATTAATTGTTAATTTCGATTAACGATTGAAGTAGAAATTTAGTCGTCAATCGTTGATTAATTTTTTGCCCAACTCTGACCCGGATCCTCCAGCAAGGCTCCCAATTTCTCTTGAATCGATTTTAACTTCATTTGTTTCGCCTTTCGCAGGGGCCCTCGTCGATGTTTTCCTACCAGTTCTAGCGGACAAAGAGGGTGGCTGTGTGACTCCACATACCGAGGTTAAACGATCGCACAAACGCGCCCAGGATTACAGGGATCCTCAGGCCCCTTAATCTCGGATTACACAGGTAAGCTTTGACGTACTAATACCAGGATTTTAGGAGGCGCGCACTAACCCCTCCCGTTATTTGCACTGGACCGCAATACAATGAGTTACCCGACACTTTACAACCCTTGACGCGTGACTTCCCCAGATTAGGATACACCGAAATTAACTTGAGATACTTCTCAAACAAAGAAACTGGCCGAGAATCCCATCAAAATCGAACGCAATTCCGAATTGTTGAAAAATGACCAATAGTTCAATTCGAATGGTCTAGATGCTTCCGTAATGTGTTCTAAAACGATAAATCATTTTCCAGGTCGCAGAGGCGAAGCAGTTCGCGCAGCTATTACTCGACAAGATCGGGAACGTTCTCCAAAGAACGTATATTCTCCTTTCGACACCCCGTGGACGCTCTTGTGACTATTAAAAGCAACGCGAGAATTCGGGGGCGCAGGAAGAACACCCGGCGGGAGGACACCGTTACTTTTATTTCGCGTGATTCAACGCGTTGCGCGTCGCCTGACAACTTGCGAACAAAATCTTCACGTGAGACACGCATACAATTCCTCTTCTTTCATTTCTTACGCTTGTATAAAATGCATTTCCGCGAATGCCATTTATGCGAAACTTCTTTCCCCACATCTTCAAACGAAATATCTAATCGAAATATCATTTCCAGACTCTTCGGGACTCTTCAGACTGTCAACACGTTTAATAGATTCCCGAAGATCGGGGATCGATGGTGGAGGATTTCTCGATGCATATGGTAGATCAACAAATTTTTAGTTAACTGATTCCTCTAAACAAGGTTGAATCGACGCAGGCATACAAATCACCTATGAAAAGCAAGTTTCGTAATAACGATCGCAGTCCGTCGGCATTCAGGGGGTTGCACAGGGTAGCCAGCATGGTGCCCCGTAACTCTGGTTCCTCCGTTTACAAAATGTTTAGCCCCTAATACGCCTCGTCCAGCGACGGAACGGGTCCCGATAGCCGCTATTGAATCGATCCAGGGGACAATTCGACTTTCGCGCGATCGACGGTGATCCATATATCAGGAAGTCAACGCGCCCCAGGTGTGCCAAACGTCCCGGTGAGCGCGAGGATGGTCCGTCGACGGACACCTGAATCTTCGTTTTCCTAGACGGAGACGGCTATTAGAGGCTAAACGGTTTTTAAACGAGGCAGGGATCGAGTGCCCGAGACGCAACAATGACGTGGGCAAACATTCCGATATACAGGACCACCCGGGGAGGATCCAGTCGCTCCTGGAGACGCGATACAACCATAAATGCAAGTAACGATGGGATACTGGACGGCGAACAGTCACGGGAAATCGCGGGACACTAGAAAATCCACTGAACGATCGAAAATGTGTCTTCCAAAGAGGATTGTAGTTTCTAGACTTTGTTCGACATTTTTGGACATTTTTCTTCTTGTTCGTTTTAGCAGAAGCTTAGTTGCGCTGTGGAGAAATGTTTGGACGATAGTAAAATTCGTCGAAAGACCATGTGAATTTTGTTCGGCAAGAATTTGTTGCGATACGATTCCGACATTAATTCCAATCCAGAAAGCAAGAGAGTATCATCGCTGCAACCCGTGTCACTCAACAATGGAGACCCGACGACGATGCCCGTCCACCGAATTACAGTTTTCCCATTCTAGGATTATGATTACGGGGCCAGGGAAAGTATCCTCGGGCCCCCCAAGACACCCCCGGAATCCGGCGTCACACGCCCCGCAAGAAATATCGTTCCTTCGCGATCCTTCTTTTCTTCCAGCGTCGTTTTCCTCTTAATTCCCCGACACGAAAAAATGGGGCCCCGGTGGGCGGATGGCCAGTTCACCGATGGTCGATGCAACAGTGAATGGATATCCATTCAACCACGCACCTGACTCCTGGCTCCTCGGTCGTGAGAATCGCTCCAGAGACTTTTCGAGATCTCTTTCTTCGGGATCGTTCATTCATCCGCGAGGGAAAAACCAGTCACGGAAGATTCTCTTCGTTTTTCACAGCGAAGTGTTGCGAGTATGGGAGAATAGTGGTCGCCGGGGTTGCCTAATTGTGCCGATCCTGGGATCGTTTTCGGAGGAGAAGGCCCTCGAGCTCTGGATTCTTCCACTTCAATCATTTCTGGGGCTGGAGTCATCTTGGATCTCGATACTTGCATCATTTTATACTTTTGTTGATTCGCTCTTTTCCTAACATAAACATTCAATGGACACGCTCAATGGCTTCTGATCCATTTTATTATATCACAACCAACTTCGCTAATAACACTGTCGATATCTCCGATCTCTGAAATTCGACAGTCCTGAAATTATTGTCGGACGAGAAACATGGTTGGCGATATATTCCTCGCTACCTGTTTTAGTCATTTAGCTGGAGCAATTCGGGAAAACACAGGCCATAGGATTGTGGCACCGTAAAATTGGTGGCACTTCGTTAGCGGCGGAGGTCGTAAATTGCAGGTAATTATGCAACCAGTCGAGCCACTCGAGGAACGGTCGGTTTACGACCGTTACAGTGGTTCTCGAGATCTATTCACCCCCGAAATGGATCAATAGGCGAGCATTAAGGTATTTACGCCCAGAAAGGGGCGCGTTGGGCACCTGTCGCGTCGATCAACAGGGAGTTAAATCCCATAGATCCTCGGGGTTCTACCTGGTCCGAGGCAAATTGCTTGAATGGCCCTCGGGACACCCACAGAATCGCCACGGAAGTCGGTTTGGTCGGGAATTAATAATAAAACTCGAAAATCAGAGCACAACGTACTGTACCTTCCGATTTCTCGTAGCATCGAAGAAAAAATTTTTTTAAAAATCAATTTAGCCGGATAAAAAATCTGAAACATAATTACACATCTTAGGAAATGAATAAAGTATGACCAGAGTACTGTTTATTATGTCCAGGATATTGTACAGCAACGGAATATCAGCAATTGTGCGACTTCCTCTTCTTGATCTGTTGGCAAGGCGGTTTAGCCAGGATCTCCTCGCACTCGTCCTTCTTCTTTCTGCTTTTAGACCTTCTTCTCCTCCTCTTCTTCTTCACCTTCTTCTCTTTAACGTCTTCATCTTTATCCTTCGTCGTTTCGCATTCCTGGGACTTGACCGCCACAAGCAGAGCTTGCTCATACTTCGCTATCATTTCCGCCGACCAAGGACGTGGAGTTCGGAACTCGAGATCAATATTTTGCCCATCCTTCGACGTCTTCTTCACTCTCAGGCGAAATATGTTAGGATTCTCTTCCAAAGCCTTTGTACGAGGCCGAGGTTCCTCAACTGTTCGCTTTTTAGGCCCATTTTCCTCCCCAACTTTGGAATACTGAGGGAACAGCGTCAAAGTTCGATTGTCGGCAATCTGTGACTGTTCCTTTTCTTCTCCAATGATCTTCGATGTAGGATCCTCAGTGCAATCGCAGGGGGGATCGAATTCCTCCTTCTGATGCTCCTTCTGAGTCCTTATCACCAGCTTATTGTCGTTGATTATGGCCTCCAGCTCTTTGTAAGGCAATCCACGCGCCGTGATTTCAGAATGTATCTTACAGACCTGGACCTTTTCAGGTTCTGGAGGTTTTATCGGACAGCAGTCCGGCTCTTGGATTTTTGGACGACATAGAATTGATTTTAGATTCTTCGAGGAAGAACATCCAATCTCCGGTTTGCTCTTATTTCTCTGATTAGGGACGCAACAAGGAGAACATGGCGGATCTTGTTTCTTTGGAGGACATCCACATTGGTTAGTCGCGACGATCATCTTCTCTTGGTGTTATTCGTTTCTTGAGGGGAATTGAGGGTGTGGGTACAACATTGTGGAGGGTTTTTCTTAGTTAGGTTAGTGGAATCGATGCCATGGTGGTCGGTTTCTTCTGACGTCTGAACTTGCTCGCAATCGATTCTTCAAACAACCCCTCGGCTAACCTTTCGGCACAATGTGGACCCAAGAATCGTCCTCTAAATTCCTGTTCTTTTAACTGTAACTGAGGACACTGCAGCGAGAAGGGTGCAGCTACATTTTCACCAACCTCGAGTAAATGAAATAAAATTAATAAAAAGTAACTACTGAAAAACTCTGACTTAATGTTTTAACGTTATTTTAATGGGTTAAGTAGTGGTAAAGTAGTGGTCATCGTTGTCCAGAAGTTTTTATTTTTATCTTTGGCCAGTTTCTCAAATCTCGAGCTGCACCCGACTTGCACCAAACTGTGCAAGGGACGGTTGCTTTTTGTTAACTGTGCAAAATAAAGAACACAATTCATTGATTTATTGTTTCTTTATTAATACAATTCGGTAGAAATATGTTAAAATCTTTTGTAGACCCGACAAATATTTTTTGCTAGATTAATAATCACAGAAGATGTACTCCTGTCCACCGATGCCCGCACCACCCTGTCCACCTGATTGTTCACCCCCTAAGTGCTCGGAGGATGCAGAATCAAAGTATTTTAGGGAAATCGGCACGGAGATGGTGGGCAATCAGCTGATCATTCGCATGGAGAGGGAGAAAGGTAAATCTAAGAAGTTCGGAGATTGGATTCCACCGTGCGATTGTGATGTGGTGGAAATACAGAGGCCCACTAACAAAGAGGGGCCCAAGATACTGAAGGGGCCCACCAACAATCAGATTCTCTTCCGAATCCAGTCGAAGACCCAGCTGGGAAAGAAGGAGGACCCCAATTCCAAGCCCCAGGGAATCTATTACGAAGTACAGCACTGTTATTTTGAATATTAAATTACATAGACCAATACGTATTTGTTTGAAATCTAGAACCTCCACCCCAATTTTCTCACAAAGAATATTTAAACTAATTCTAACGCGTTTCCTGGCACCGAATGAAATTGAATTTTAAAGGTAAAGTGTTTATTTGATCTCATGCATTCTGAATATTTTTCCCAAGGTTGGCCAATGCAAGGAGGGTCGGAGCAGGGACGACAAGTGCAGGACATTCACCATATATCCTGTTTTGGATGGTCCTTGCTGCCAGGAAGTGCATACTGATCGAGTCACGGAAGGAAACGAGAATGTGTTCATGTTGAGGGTGAAGAAAAAGCCTGGAGTTGTCGAGGATCCGAAGAAACACATCGAACTAGAGCTCAGAACACCTCAACCACCTCCTCCACCTCCCCCACCTGCGGAACCGAAATCGGAAGTGTCGAAGACTACTCAGAGATGGGGCGGCGGGATGGAGAAACTGAAAAAGATCTCGAAAGACGAACCGAGGAAGAAACGGTGCAAGAAGAAAACTATAAAATGATTCAATAAAAATGGTCTACGTGAACAATTGCTCGAAATACAATCCTTATAATCAATCGTCCTTTTCACATGAGAGATCTTAAAAAAATTTCTAGTGGATTTTTAAAAATAATTGATCCACAGGCTTTCATTAAAAGATTATGGTAATTTATTCGTGACTAGATCAAGTTTGTGGCAAAGTCGTGTAAATAGGCATAATTCTCGGCTCGAAGCTGGAGTTCTGTATCTTCCTCTCGGGATTATGTCTAGCATTGAAGTCTCTGATCGCCATCTTCGTGGCGTTCAGGTCAGCATTGTCGTCAAGAATCTGCACGATCTTCTGCACGGTCGAATACTCCATCACCACCGCAGATTTAGCTTCGTTACCGGTCTGCGAGGCTTCTGACATCCTCGTGGTGTCTTCCGACATCCTCGCGGTATCCTCTGACATCCCGCCATGGTCCTCAGCGTCCCAGCTTTCCAACGTCTCCGATCTAAACGGTGAAATCGTCAAAATCTGCTCTAGAATAATCCTAATCATCGAAATTGTTGTTCTTACAAGGAGGCCGTCGCATCACCGCTGAGGGATCTGTTCCTGAACCAGTTCCTCGAGTTCGATTTTGCCTTCATCTTCCTTTTGCTTTTACCATCACGGTGCACCGTAGTGTTGGATTTCTCGCGATTATTACCATTTTTGTCCCCGTTTCCGCTTAGAGGCCCATTTTCGCTAGAATTTTCTGGCTTTGCCTTCTCCGAGAGATTCTTCTTTGAGACCTTCGCGTAGGCGGATTTCAGCTTTGATAGCGTGTGCTTGGCAGCCTGACTAGCGGGGTCTCTTCTGAAACAGCAACGGTGAGTGCGATACTGCCACCTGCAAGATAGTTGCCGGATAAGTAGAATATATTCAAAGAGATCGACAACTTCGATCTTTAGACGGTTAGAGGTACAGATCGTCTCGCGTTTACCACAGCGCACAAGTCGTCACCGTCGAGCTGAACATGAAGAAACAGTTCAAGACTGTCAGGACGATCAGAGGTTCCAACATGATCGCGAGCACACGTCTTCTCCCCCGACACGACTCCCCCTAAATGGTTAAGATGGGCTCTGGAAATTTGGATATGTCAGATGATGGAGAAGAATACTGTCTGCGCGATCGATTGCGATATTTGTGACAGGCGATGGTCGGCGCAATTCAACATACAGGAACACCAAAAAATTGTGCGACCAAAACTATACGGTGCAGAGACGAAATCGCGTTTAAATTGATAAAATCAGTTCGATATCGATTCAGAGAACTAAATATCCGCGGGCTATAGATCGCAGCGTCCCCTCAGCTCACCGACTCCCCGGAAGCACCATCAATTTGTCCCAGTTTCGCACCAAGAACGTTTCCCCCGTCAGTATGCGTAACTCGCAGGTAACGCATCAAGAAGGGCAACGTGAGACAGGGTGGAACGACGAGGAAACGGTGCAGGAAACGTGTTCAGATCACGGTAGCTGTCGACAGGGGCCGACAAACCCCGCAGAGACGCATACCTACCCTCGACGGGGGTCCTTCTGGCAGCTCTTTAGAGGAGAGACAACCGCAAAGTGGCACAAAGCCACCGTAACCGCAATATAATATCAGAATCTCGATATCCCTAGCGTGGCGCATCTGTGTGATTATAATGATGATATTACCGTGGACGGTGTCACTCGGCTGCGGTTGCACCCTGCAACAAAAGCAACTGCGGCTGGACCACCCCTAGAGATCGCACCACCTGCCGAGCGACCTAACGTTTCGATTCATTTATTCTCCTGTCGGCGATTAACGTTATTAACGAGCCGCGGACGTGCAAATTCTCAGACACCGACCGTTTCAACCGGAAGTCGTCGGAACGAAGGGTCTTCGGGCTCTCAATTTGTTCGACAGCGTGCAATGATCGACATATTCTTCATGCTTTAGAGAAGAAGGATCTAAATGTGCATCATCTCTCCCGAACTTAGTATCCTATCACCTTGAAATGGCTCGAAACATTATAATCGTGCAAGGATCGATCTAATCACGACAATAAAGTCACGAGACTCCTCACGCTGGAGAATCCGAAAGGAAGAAGGATTGCCGAAGAAACCGTGCGAAAACCCCGGGTAGCCGAAGCATCCTGATGAATTATCGCCGGTTCTTTCAATCCCGAAGACGGTCCACCCCGCGCGCGCGTCAAGATCCTCCCTTTCATCCCCACGAACGAGAGAGATCCCACGTATAATATCGCGGTCACTTGTCCTCCCATTCATTCTGCGACCGCAGAACTTTTCTTTACGACCGGGCTCCGGAAAAATCGTCGTGAGATGTCCACCTACCACCGCGATCATACGTGTCACGCTATTTCCCGTACACAGAGACCGATCATGCCCTTTCTCTGGCTGCCACCTAATTTATTGGCCGCAGAACCATTGTCCGACTGGACCGACCACACAGCTAGGAACGACACCTTTATGAACTCCCACGACAACCGCGATTATGTACCCTCTTGGTTCCACTTGCCTCCTCTCTTTTACCTTCTGACGTCTTTACTTTGTCCCCGTGCCATTTAATCGGGGGTGAGTTATGCTCCTCGAGAGAAAAGGACTCCTGAACTCTCCGGATGATGCAATAGATTATGATCGTTTAGCTACAGTTCCCAGTTTCAATGCATTTGCTTAGGTCTCGAATCAGTAAATTAATCTGCGCTTGCCGAAGACGGCAGACATCTATAGAAGCCTCGCTGTTTATTATTTATACAAACTGGGAGTAGGTGCCTAGGTGTATCTACTTGGTGAACATCTTTCTGTGATCTCAGGTGTCCTCCGGAGATGTCCTTCGGCATCATTACGAGGCGCAGTGACAATAGAAAGGGAAGGAGTTAGGGGCAATTACAAGGTAGGTTTGAGAGGCGACAATGCGGTCTCGGGAGAGCCGTCGCCGTCATCAATCCTCAGCGACGGTCACTGAAGATCGGCAGGGTCGCGGCCGATCGCCGTTCGAAAGGAACGAGGATCGAGGGCCGTTCATCTGGCCGTAACGAAGCAATTTTCCACGGCTGGTCCGCCGGATGAATGAACGAGTAGCATTGCTGACTCGTGCACTTTCACGCGCCGTCGCCGAGAAACCTGCACAAGCATTGCGAACTTCATTGAAAATTCTTCATTCAGGAGAGGTCCTCCGGAGGACTGTGAATGGGCACCGTGGACATCGTTACGCTTCTGGACACCTCGCGATGACTCGAGGATGTCATCTCCATTGATAATCTAGACGTTGTAGAGCTCTTTCATTGGCGCCATATTGTTTGGAAGCATTCCACCCCCGACTTCGAACATGGTCTAACGTTCTATTCGATGGAATCTATTTTATAGAACTAATGGAATAGTCAACACACAGGTTAGCACAGTTTTATTTGAGTACCATTTGGGAGATAGAATTAGAATTTAATCTTCGGCCATCTTGTTTCGAAGCCTGTCGTCTCACGCGCGAGCGTTTAACATTCCAATAAAATATATTTAATACGCTTCATTTATCCTGTCCATTATCTTCATCTTATTTCATATTGTTTCGTTCGACGGCGGTCTAGGTATAGTTATCCTCCGGCAATTAGGGTCCGTCAGGTCATCAGGATTAGGGAAAACCTTGCCATTCACCGAGCGTAAGTTGTATTTCAAAAGATTGGAAATTTTGCCATCGTTTTCTGAGACACCCGCATCTTTCTTGGAACTGTTTCCCAAAGCACCGATAACCTTTGGATAACTGTGAACGTATTTAATTAGTTAATATCTAGTGCAACGCTGAAGAGATCGATTCTCACCACGTGGAGAGCAGCATGCACCAGATGCAGGTGACGCAAACGTTGTTGCACGCGGCCAGACAGTCCAACATTTCGCAAGCTGTGTGTGGCGATTCAACCAATTTTCTGTCGCTCTAACATTTCTGATAATTTTTACAATTCAGCTAACCGCGAGGTCTGTCGCGTGTTAGCGAGTTGTCAGTCGAGCGTTACCAACTTCCGTTCGCCTAGCTATCATTTTCTAATCGTTGAAGCCAACGATAATACTCGACTAGACGTCCACTGCTTGAAATTATGCTCTCTCATTTTACTGAATGCATCGAATCCGCAATTTTATTATTACAGTTTCTACTTGTTTAGAAGAAGGCCAGTTATTTCAGGACGGCGGATCTCTGCAGAATTTGGCCTTTTTCAGACCTGTGACCGCGAGGTGAGTAAATACAAATGACAAAATGGAATTATTTGCGTCGGGAAAGCTTTCTACAGGTTCCCACGAGGTTCTCCGTTTCATTACGACCTCCGTGCAAGTCCCAAAGCCGAAATCAGTTCACGTACACGATAATGCGACGATTAGGCACGCCGAGCATGCTCCGGGAGACGTTCGAGACCAGAGAAAATAACGTATTCGGTCATTTTCCTCGGCCCACCTTGTGCGCGATGTTGATTGGTGGGGAGTACGGAGGGTCTCGTGTTCTCCAGAAGAGTGGAATCGCACTGGCAAGATAGAAATGCCGATCGAACACGCGGTGCAGTTTGGAGACGTTCGCCTTAGACTGCGCACACGATCCTCCTTCTTCAAACACTACAATTTTGTGACAATTGGGCCGAGTTCATCCTACAATTAGTGTACCGACGATTCTCCAATTTCCCTGTAAGTGAAACTCTTCGACAATTTTGAAAATGTATTTTGGAAAACATTAAAAATTATTCTGTGCTTCACATTGCTCAATTTTGATATTACGTCTTCGTTGTTCGCGCGGTACTCCAATCAATTTCGTTCACGTACACCGTCGTTTCGCCTACAACATCTGATTTCTCAATCCGGAGTCGCATACTTTCTATGGCAAAGCCGAGAGGCGTCTATTTTCTCGCGAGAATGCACTCTACATTTGGCGGTGATGCACGCGGCATCGAATTCTGGTCAGGTGCGAAGTCCTTCACTTCCTTCAACCATAATTCTTGCATCGCAGTTTCGCTTTCCAGCATTTGCAATTGACAGAAATATCACTAGAAACCCAGTCACAGACAAATCACACATTTCCGACCATTCACAAATTCTTCGAAGTTCCTACAAGTATTCAGAAATTTGGAAAAATTTGCCAAGGTCCCCGAGGGCTTGTAAGAACCTACAAAATTCTCGAAAGCTCTCCGAAAGATCGCGGGCCATACCTAAAATAATTCGCTATGATATTAATCGTGTTAATCACGGGAGGCAATACTGCGACCTCCATCATACTTGCCGGCGTGCTTCATTTTGCTAGCCATTTGGTGATTAAAAGGTTGTCAAACAAACGTGTGTTGACTAATTACGATCCTCGGGACATTACGAGCCTATTAGCATCGATAAGTTTCGCAACGCGAGAACGTAATCCACGATTTCTTAAAAATATCTCGATGTTAAGCAAACGTGAAATTAAAGGAACCTCGAGGAGGTTCTCCACTCGGTTCGCAAACAGGCTCGCTGATGCTGCGCGACCAATGTCAATATTGAACAGGCTGTGATAGCAATCTCTTCCGTTCGAGAATCGGTCCGTTACCTGATAGTATTCTGTGGACATTGGAACTTTCGCGAGAGACAGTGCAGAGGCTGACAAACGGATACATTCGTCTAGGATACGTCGTAGGATGTAGTGTTTTCAGCAGTTTTAACATTCTAAACTCCGACGAGTTTTTAATGGAGATTGTCCGAAGTTGGAAATGCAAAATTTCTTCGAACCGGAATGAAGAATAAATAATTGACGAGTCAAGAGCAAACATTAAATGCACTTTGCAGTCCGAGATGACGTTGTCGCCGCCAACCGTTGCACAACAAAAGCGCATCGACGAAGAAGTTCAGATGGACCCGGAAATGATAAAAAAGGACATAACTGCGCTCAGAGAATGGCTGTCGAAGCAGCCCCATCTGCCTGCTCACATGGGTCTGATAGCTTATTTTACTACAAAACTGTTCACTCTTAGATCCTTCTATTACCTAATATTCGATCCAACTAATTCTCTAGTAACTACCTTTAACTACTTCTAATTGTAAACAGAGATAAATAATTGTAATGACACGATCGTCGCTCGTAAACTGCAATTATATAGACGATTTATAGAGTGATTCGAAACGATTGATTACAGATGATGCAAGACTCGAGAGATTTCTGTTCGGCTGCAAGAACAGCATCGAGAGGTGTAAAGTCATTTTGGAGCGATACTTTAGTGTACGCACCGCTTTACCTGAGTTCTTCTCGCTGCGGGATCCGCTGTCGAAGGACGTTCAAGGATGCTGTGATTCCATGTAATCCATTCTCAGCTTCTCTCCCTTGGTTCCCCATAATCCTAATTAAATGAATCAAATATTAACACGCGAAGCTTAGAGAATTTATGCTCGCGAATTTCATTATCAATTGGTGTCCTTCTACTACCAGATACTACTTCGTCCTGCCATCGCTGACAGAAGAGGGGCACCGCGTAACTGTTCTCCGACTAAGGGATACATCGATAGACAATTTCTCGATCCAGGAGATCACCAAGAGGATCCTGATGGTCCTGGACATGCGATTGATGGAGGAACGCTGTCTGTCGAACGTGATGGTCTTCGATCTCGAGGTTCCATTTTCCTCCACGCGTTCTGATCTCAGCAGAAATTAAAGTGTTGCCGTAAAGTGAGCTAATGTTCTCTGAATTACTTTTAGGGGTTCAGCGTAGTGCATTTTTCAAAGTGCAGCCCAACACAGAGCATCATCCGGAAGTCGATGCTTGCGGTGCAAGACAGTATGCCGTTAAGGCTCCACAGGGTCCATTTTCTTCATGCCCCTGTGTTTGTGGAGAATGTCCTTCACATATTCTACCCTCTGCTGAAAGAGAAACTCGTCCAGAAAGTGAGATTAATATTGAGAATAACTGTTTTGTTTGATCAGAAGTATTTTTTTAAGGGAGACTGTCTTATCTCTTGGCAATTGCAGTTTCGTGTACACACTGGCGGTGGAGAAGAGCTGCATCCTTATATGGACAAGGATATATTGCCTAACGAATGGGGCGGCAAAGCTGGAACTCTCGAAGAGTTAAACGGTTCGACAGATTCTCTTTTCAAATTAATATACTGACTGCTGTTTTAGCCATACTCGGAATTGCACAGACTCGAGAATACAATTTCATTTTAATCGATTGTTAATTTTACAGATTCGTGGAGGAAGAAGATAGAGAAGAACAGGGACTGGTTCCTGCGCGAGGCGAAGCTCAGTCGGACAGACGAGAGTGCTCGATTGCCAGGATCCAAGTCGAGATTGATCACAGAATTCGATGGAGTACAAGGTTCCTTCAGGCAGCTGAACATCGATTAAACAAACCAATCAAAACGATTTTCTCCGTAGTTCTTACAATGTCCTTTTTAATCTTTTTTTATCGCTATTTTAATTAAGAGAGACTAAATGAATATAGAAGATCTAAAATTTCTTAACAAATTACATTTTTCCATGATTTCTATTCTATTCATCCTTGTGTAGGCAACCAGTCGTACGGCGCTGACCTTTCGCTAAAAGTTTGCAACATCAGCCGCAAGATGGCGGTGGACACTGTTTCTCGAATTTCAATCGGCGGGAAACTAGAATCCATTAACCCAACGATTCAACTATGAAATTGACGCAACAGAGACTATTCATTGAATCGAACAATGTTAGGAATGATGATCAGCCGGAGCTTATATCGAATGAAACAAAGCACAAGACCTCGAGGAGTCGCAATTCGTGTCAAACGCGGGCGCGACCCGCATCGAACATTGTTGCATCGTCGTTGCAAGGCTTCCCGAAGCAGATCTGCACTCTGCCGGGCGAGAGGAAGCCAATGTAATTCGCAGCAAACGTTGTACCAGATAGGCAAACATCGCAAAGACTCTAAACGACGAACGATAGTCCGCGCAACAAATACGAAAACGTCTGAGCGAGATTGTAGTTCGACTTGTCTACCATTTAAACATATCTAAAATTGACAAAACAATATATTAGGCCAGTCCTTTGAATTTTCGACATTTACTGATATCAAGCCCGATTATTACGGGAATGTTTGTTAAATTGAAAGAGCTAAGCCTCGATCAAGGGATTGGGCAGGGAAATCTCGAAAAATTCAGAAGATGGTTAATCGCAGTAAACGGCTCAGTTAGCAATTGCAACTCACGACCACCTCCAGACACTTAAGAGGCTCGTTCGGCGTGTCTGTCCTCTTTCGTGGCCGTTTAACCGACTTGATAAGCTAATGGTGGTCCGAGTCCGGCCACGGAACAACAGCATTGCCCGGAATCCCTTTCGACTGGCCGTGTTGCCGTTGCTTCATGTGAAATTGCTGGAAACAGCCGTGCGCGTATCCGTTCCCATCTGTTCAGTCATTCGACAATATTTTATCAGCCACCACGCGTCCATACCTGCTGGAAAACAAGCGTTATCAATTATCATGCGAAGGTGCAGACGAGAAGATACGCGCCGTATTTTCCTCCTTTCATTAGTGGAGCGACGACGTGCGAGCGAGGAGACCGATTGCGCTGCCTGCTACAATCGGTAAGCCATTCTTCCTCTATTTCCTCGACTAATCATGAATGCAGAAACCGCATTCTTGTCATAAATGCAGAGCATTCACAGTGAAAATGTACGAGTAGACCTTTCAGTTTATAAACGACGAAGAAGTTTTAATCGTCGTAGACGTAAAGAATACGGCAGAGCAATGGGTTAAACGAGCGACTCAAATCTTCCAGTTTGATCAGCCCGAGTTGATCTAGTTGCTCACTTTTCATTCGCTGATAGTTTAAATACCTCTTTGTTGCTCGAGATTCTATGAAAGCCAGAGGAACTCGAGAAATTAGAGCAATTGCATTAATTGGCAGCCCGTGTTTTCCTTCGCAGTCCGAGTCGCAGAGAGATAATCTTGGAACGTTTCAACCGACCGGACTTGAAAAATTCATTGCCCGTCCTGGAATTAATAACAAATTGATTACCCACGAGTCTACCAGATGAGAAACGAGATTAGTAACTCGATAAAATAACACAAAAATTCGTTCATAAATCTGCACGAATGATTTTCAGAGTGATTTACTCGAAATGAGTTTAACTTTGTGATATAATAGAAAGATAGCATTCAATTAAGCGCTGAAATCCAAGCGCATAACTTCGATAGGAAACGTCAGCGAACATTTCCGCGCTACGCAAAGAGTGCGTCGCAGTTTCGGTACAGAGGAAATCTCCCGCGATACAAACAAGGTCGATAAAATTGCGGCACGAGTTTCTCGAGCTCGCTAAGCTCGCCTAAGCTTTGAACTCCGTCGCCGAGTACGTAGTACGCACATATAAACAAACGATCGTCGCCGGGTGTTCCTCCTAGACCTCGCATTACGTAAGAATAATGCGCAAATGCCAATTACACGGGAGTGTGCGTTCTTCAAGACTCGGAGTCGAATTAATAATTGCTTAAACACTACTGGTCGAAGGGATTGCGTAACGATCGTTTCGATTCGTTCGGCTCCGAATTCGGCTTCTGATCGTTTCTCGTCTTTCCTTCATTTCTTCTCGTCTCTTTAGGTTCTTATCAAAGGAAAAGTTTGTCAAAGATTATGGTCTTCTAATCTGTGAAATCTCTATTTGACACAGTAGCCTGCAAAATAGTTTCCGACGATCCGAAATTCTGTAAACATCCTGGTCAGATAAACATGAATTCTACCTATTCGTTTTCTATCCCCGACGAAACAAAGTGGCTGAGTTAATTTGACACCAGTTTGTGAGAATGAATAAATGTCTAACTGGTTCCCAGAAGTCTATGATTCGCTCATGATTTAATAAGTAATTCCGACTAGTACGATTCTTTTTTTGGGACTGTTAAATAAAAGAAGATGCTGGAGCTCCTCTCTTATTAATAGCCCTCCGGCAGGCAAAGTGTTAAAATGCTGGAATTTTAAACAGTTAAACGAACGATCGCGGGGCAATCAATTAGTCCGAGAGAATTCGTCGGTCTGCTAGCTATAAGACAGCCCTCCTGCCGCACTGTACAGTACGGTGAGCAGGGTGGATTGATTTTTCGCCCCCTGACGTCACGCGAGACCAGCATGCGCGTGGTGGTTTGCACGTAGAGCGTCGCGAAGCGCCCCGACGCTTTTTATTTCCTATCTTGGCCCTACACATTTTCATCTAATAATCAGTCTTGCATTTACCGAAGTTCTACGTCGCAGACGAATGCAGTGTGGAACCATAAGTCTTCTAATCTGGCTGACAAAGATTGTCATCATCCCTAGAGCATTCTACCATGTATCAAACCTTTACGGAGGTCGCCTAGGTGTTGGTAACTTGGACTTTTTAATATTTCTCATAGCAGCCTATCCGTAAAAATTCATTTACAACTCTAACCAACGATCTTGGAGCATTGGTCAGGGACAATAGGGTGTCTAGAGGTCGTCTCTGAAGGGTTAATTGAAACCCCCGACCACAGGCTGATAGTAAAGAACTTTCGCAGCCGGATAAATTCAGCGGGACTTTATCGAACCCATCCAATAAAACAGTTTCATCAGAAAAAGCGAGGCAATAAATTCCGCGTTGAAGTCAGCAGGGAACGTCTTGGACAGGAGTCCGCTGCAGACCGGAGAGAGAGAGAGAGGGAGAGAGGGAGAGAGGGAGAGAGAGAGAGAGACGAAGTCGTGTGGGTGGTGATAGACGAGTGGTTATGGCTCCGTGCCACAGGACGCGGGGTCAGCGACGAGTTCATTCGGTGTCGCTTCTCCGATGTTCGCGAGCTCTTCGAATCGCGCCCCCTTCCCGAATAATCCGCTCCTCCGGTCACGTGACCGTCGGAGGGAGGAGTCGGCGATGGTGATCATCGATGAGCCATCCTGTGGTCATCGACTAGCTCTATACCTCTAGAACTCCCCTACCCTGGTCGTCGGGGAAACGAAAACGCTAAGCATTCCCCACCATTGTTCGCCGTGTCGCCTAGATCGCGAGCTATAGTCCAAAAGTTCTTGATGCTAGCCGCGTTCGTTAGCAGTCTTCTACCACCCTTTCGTTAGCAGACGACTCTTTGTCAGCGGCGAGTGGGGGAAGTGTCCCCTCCCGTGGTCCTAGGACATCAGGCGCGTTCAAGAGTGTAGCAGAGAGCCGGAGCTGGAGCAAAGTGGGGAGTAGGGGGGTCATTTTCGCTCGCGAATCGCCCCACCACGCTACCCAGGCTCTGGCGACCGGGCTGGCTCGCTCTGTGGCCCGTACGGGCATCGGCTTGGACGTGCCTGACCGCTTAGAGCGCACACATTCCTCGTAATTGCATCAAGCTTCCTAACAACCAACTTGTGCGGATTTCGCGATGATCTCCGACAAATTCCACGTTACTTCACTTTCGTCCCGCCACGTGAGTATTGAGGGGAGATTGCGAGACACGTTCGTGGAAAGGGAAACATGCTGGAAATGATTGGTATAGTCCTATTCTTAATTGTGATATCCAATTTCTATGATACGCTCCATGAGACGTGTCTTTGGACTACTTTAATGCGGTCTGTTGTCATTGATGATCACCCAACGGGCCTCTACCGGCGTCTTCTAACAGATCGCTCCGGTTGCTAGCCTTCCAGGGGCCAGTCGCACAACTGTGAAGACTGCGAATTCGCTCGTCGAACCGGGTGCCTGCAGCGAGGGGCTCATTGACGTCTAAAAAGAAAATCGAAAATCGAACGGGGAGATTTCTAGAAGAGTAACAACACTTCACCAACTGTTACGATCGAATTCGCCAGGCAACGTGTAACAGGAAAATCGAAGAGACGTTTTCTGAGGAGCTTACACACACCTGGAATGAACGGAGAAGATCAAGTTTCAGACACTGAAGCCCAAGATTGATGAACTGGAAACGTCTTACCAAGGAGAAATAGAATATCAGGGGTGAAAATAGCAGTCTGAAGGTAGTCGAACAGCGACAGCAGGCTAGTAAGTTTATCCTGAAGAGCCTACACCTGGAATAACCGAAGAAAATCCGGTTGCAGACCGCAAGAGATCCGTGACTAGGGAACTAGAAACGTCTCACCAAGGCGAAACAGAGTATCAGAGGAGAGTGTGGCGGTTCGAGGGTGGCGAGGCAGCGGCGGCAGGCTCGTCGTGCAGCGTACTGGCTCGGTGGTGCGATCTAAATCCGCGATCGAGCCCCGTGGCCCGTGGTGGCGCGCCCCTCCCCACTTCTTCGATTCGCCAGGACGTCAGCTGGAACTTGCGTGGTGCGTCCTGGGTGTGCAGCGTGCCGCTGCAGCTTCTAGTACATTGTCGCGATCCGAGAGGCGACCTGGCTGAGCGAGAAAGAGAGTGAGCGAGCGAGTGAGATCCTCGGATACAGAGCGAAGAAGAGGAAAAGAGTAAGAGAGAAAGGGAGACAAGAAAGTTGACGAGAGAGAAGAAGAGAGACAGAAGCCAACGGTGAAAGCCGACGGTCGGGTGTTCTCCGATCGGACTGTGCGTCGTCGCTCGACGTCGATCCCTAAACGGGCTGTCAAATTGACAGTGTCAACTCGGTTGTGTCACCCTCCGGACGACGACGACGACGGATCGTCGGGTGCGTGTGCCAGGAAACGTGTGATTCCGTTTCGTGCCAGTGGACGGCTCCGTTGCGGATGTTCCGCGGCGTTTCGAGGCTGACGCGTGTCCCCGCGCCGCGACACCCGGCCTCAGAGTTCTCTCAGCAGAGCTGAGACCGCGACGGTCAAGTGAAACGGTTCTGATTTCGTGAGCGGAGGCGCTGCGCTGTAAAATTTCGGGGAGGACAGCCTGCGACGTGCTGACAGTTCCATCCTCGGTGAGTGTCTGTAGCACGATCGTTGACTCACCCGCTTGAGCACTCTTCGCTACTTAGTCGTTCTACGACTACAGGCTTCGTTCTACGTCGCGATGATTAATTTGTTTTTGCGAATACGTTTCGCGATTGTAGACACCGTGCTCGCTAGAACGTCACACCGAGCAAACTGCTCGCGGTTAGACGCTGTCTCGGTTCCTCCGACGCAGCTCCGACTCTGTCCCTCCGATCAGACTTATGTAAGCGTCCCTGGCGCAGTACTCTGTGCTGATTCTTTGTTGCACGTGGATTCTACGGGTTCCTCGTGCTCGTTATCCTACGATCGATCGGGTCTCGGTAGATTAATCGGGATACCAGAGATTGTATGATGAACAGTTTCGAGAACGGTACCTGGTGCGGCTGACCTCGAACTTGCTGCGAACGCTGCTGCCGACCTAGAACCTGCACACCGTGTTTACAAATTCATTGTTCCGTTTTGTGCCCACTCTGCATACTTTAAAAGTTCTATGAAATCGCAGTCACTCATTGAATGGAATAAAGATTGAAAAGTTAAAGAATGACTATAAGAATACTCCGTCACCTTTCTGAAATTTTGCTCCCCCCTCTTGCGGCTCGTCGAACTCGTCATCTTCTGATCAGTCCAAAAAGTAAAATTAATTGCGGTTCTACCGGTTGCGTCCTTAATTATTCAGGGAATCGTTGGTTCCTGGTGCAGGGTGACCTTAAACTCGCTGCAACCACTGACGACCTAAACCCCCCACTGTTTATACATTCATCGCTTCAATCTTCTTCAGTCGAGTCTTTCGATCAATCTGAATTTAGCTGTATTAATTACGGCTTTAACGGTTACCCCCTCGGTTATTCTGGGAATCATTGGTCCTGGGTGCAAGCGTCCTTAAACCCGATGTAACTGCCCTCAACCCGCCTTGGAACCTCTACCATTTACGGATTCATTATCATAATCCTTTTCAGTTGAATCTCTAGTTGGAACGATTCGAGTCCACTTACGTTCTTCACTACGAACTGCATTCTCAATCGTTCGAGAGATGGTGCAAGCGTCCTCAAACCCTCTGCAACCACTGCGAACCAAGACTCTCTACAATATACAATTTCACTGTTACAATCCCTTTGATCTGAATCTTCAGTTGAAACGATTCAAGTTTAGCTAAATTGATAATGACACTACAAGACTGCATCCTCAATCATTCGAGAAATTATGCGAGCCTCTCAAACCTGCTGCAACCACTGGATCCTTTACAATTTACAAATTCGCCATTACAGATCTTCTCGCCTGAATCATCAGTTGAAACGATTCAAGTCCAGTTAGATTGATTACCATACTATACAGTGCATCCGCAATCATTCGAGAAATTGTACACAAACCTGCTGCAACCACAGTGGCTCTAGACCCTGCACCATCTACGAATCCTCTGGTCTCTGAATCTCGTCTTGGAATCGAGATTCCGTTCCCCACGAAATTATCCAGCGTTCTCCAATTCCTCCGGCTAATTGTCTCTCGGGAACAGCTTCTGGTTCGTCTAGATCTCGTCCGGGTTTGTCACGAGATTCCCTCGGTTAGGTGTTCTGGTGCAACAGCCAGCCAACCGAATCTCGATAGAGTCAGCACGTGCTGCGTCAACAGCTGCTCAACGACGCCGACGTCCCCGTCGATTAATCCCTAAAAATTGGTAGCAAAAGTATTAAATTTCATTTTAACATTAGCTTTACTGAGCACTAAAAGTTGGAATAAATTAATAGCACCGTTGAGACGAGATTTCTCTTCGATGATGATGCTAGGGACAGTTCTGGTAGCAAAGGGATTAATGTATGTAATTAAGCGTCAAGGATGGTTCCCGATGGACAAGCGACGTCGTAGGTTGACCGGTTATTCGACGAGAACCCGGTGGCTCGTGTTTCACGCTCGCCGAGCGACCGTAATCGCGAGATTTCGCGATTAGCTGCTGAAAGAGGTCGCCAATAGAGCCACCGTTTACTTAATTAATGCGGCCGACGAGGAACGGCTCGTTGACCCCGCCGATTCTTGGACTTGGATCGCCCTTCGGATGGAATTGATTCGTCAGCGGGTACGGCCCGCTCTACCACAAAGCTCTTCTACAGACGCTAACCTCCTTTCCTATTTTTTTTTGTTCGCTTCTCGCCTGACCTGACCGCCGCTTGTTCTGCAATGCGTCAGACGACGACAGCACGCAACGCGAAATCGTTCACAGAAAACCACACGCGCTAACTATATACCACAAGCTAACATCCAACTTTTCTATCGTCGAACACGAAGTCTGCATCTCTGGACAATTATTGTGCATTAATTAGCCGCGATACTTCTGCTGGATGACTGTACAAGCTACTCTTTTAATCTACAGTCTATGGATAACTTGTAACTGCATCAAACGCAACTGCACCATGCGTTTTACTATCTTCACGAATCTTGTGGTAGCTATAAGTGCTTCCAGATCTACAGTCTGCGTCCGAGTGTCGGGGGATTGGCGATTCCGGAGATTAGACGCTGCCAAATCCTTTTAAAGTCCTCCCAGAATTGAATCAGCATTCCTCGAGCGATGCCGCCGGTATTTTCCGAAACGAAAGCGACCAAAAGCTGAAATAAGAAAATTGTTAGCCCGGCGAAATCCTTTTGGTATCTCCTCAGAATCGAATCAGCGTTTACCGAGTAATCCCATCAGCATCTTCCAAAGTTAAGGCGAAAAATGGATTAGCTGAAATCAGAGAACTATCAGCTCAGTTTCTCGGTGAATATCCTGATTCAGTTTGAAGGTGGATTAGACAGCGTACCGTTCGAACTAAAGTTCGTAGCCGAGTAAGTTTCGAAGTGGTCGTCAACAAGTAGGAAATAAATCGCACAACGGTATGGAATCCTTGATGTCGTCTGTAACAACGGATCAAGGACGTTCAAATCTTGAGTCCTCCCGATCTCTGCCCGCATCTCGTGCCCTGAAAAACGATGTAATACAGAAGAAGCAGCAGCAACAACAGCAAAGATTAATTCCCGCGGCGATACAAAATATTGATCACCTCCGTGGTCTCTTTCTCGCGTCAAAGGGACGCTCGAGTGAGTGGCTCGTTTATTTCCCTCGTAACTGTATTCCACGCGCGTTTATTCAGCAGAGCCCAATTAACGTGGGTCCATGCCCATTCAGATCGTTAATTCGATTTAATTCTCATTTGCCGCGAGACTCGGTGCACTCGCGCCAGTTACATTTCACCCGACAATTATTTCATCTGATAAACTGCTCCACCGGTACACGGTGGCAAAGACCACGGAAAAATTGTGGAACACGCGACGCGTCGACTTAATCGAAGAAAATGGAGAACAAATTGAAACGTCGAGCTGTTGTTCGCAGGACAGCAATTACGTTGAAGAACGAAGCGAAGTATTGTGTTCCCCACTTGCATAATGCGATACACCGATTGGTCTACGATAGATTTAAAGCCCACAGAAAAAATTGTAGCATCCGCAGGACACTGAATTAATAAAAGCCATGGAGAGCAAACGGAAACATCGAGCTGTTGTCGCTAGTTCAACGAACAAGTTGAAGAACGAAGGGAAATATTGGATTCCTCATTGCATAATCCACTGCACGACGGAACTCGTTCTCGTCTAAATAATGAACCGGCGACTTGCCAAACGGCCAACCACAGTTCGCGTTTCCACAGCAGTCAGCTAGAAATCTGAAATGGCACATACAACAGCCAGAAATTTTCGGAAAGACTTTTTCTCTTGATTCCTGGCGGCAGCGTCGAACCAGGGTCCATTAAATGGTTACTAGCGTACTTTCCGCCCCGAGATTAGGTAGTTTTCGAGCGGCGACCCAGTTCGCGCAGTTCCATTCAAGCCGAACGCGTAATAACTCGAAGTGTACTCGCGGTGAATGAATCGCGGGCGGGAATTAATGCTTATTGTCCTAGAAACTGCGATTCAATTTGCATTTCGGATGGTAAACGCGAAAGAAACGGGACGGAACCATCGATCGGAGTCGGTTCGACCTCGGCGGAGCGTGGAACTCGAGGATTTCAGCGCAAACTGGGCCGTCCCTACAAAATAGGTGGAATCAATTCAAAAAATGTTCATGTCGTCAAATAGATTCAAACTAGGACTGGTCCACCTTCTTGCGATTCATGCACACCGTGCGTCGTAGATTTCCCGAACGTGTTTCTCGGCGGGACACGAGCCCGAATATGCTCGGGAATATCCGTCGTTTTCAGGCGGTACGAGGCGGACCAAGCGTGTTTGTTTAAGTTCCTCGGCGGTTCGAAGATGTATGCTGTTTCTGTGCGACCATTTCTGGGTCACGCTCGCCATTGATGCCGGCCGCTTAACGATCGCGCGATAAGTTCAAGCGCACCGTCATCGGGCATCTATTTTCCTGAATCGTTGATCGCCAGTAATTCACCGTAACAGCCCCTTGCACCACGTAGCCGTGAAATGCACGGAATCAATAAGACCTTGCCAGAAGTTAACGACAACTTCCGAGGAGTTGCGACGTGACGCGCGACTAATGGACGACACATAAATAATTATTGCTCCGTTTTGCCGGATCGACGAACGAACGACTTGTTATTCCTTGGTACTCGTCCGGTAAATTGACGGCGGTGTCTCTTCATCGTCTTCAATTCAACGATCCTCGCTATACCTTTGAAAACATGGAAACAACAGGAATTTATTAGCACCGTGTTTAATAATTATAAGAGTTGGTGTCATTTAAAATGACACACACAAATTAAAAGAATCCAGTTTTGTAGTTGAAATAAACTCGAAGAGTGAGGTAAAAATCCTGCGACCGGTGAAGGCTTGAATTATTTTACTCCGGCAGTTCTATGCTTCACACTCCATCCGCCGCAGTCTTATCGCTCCTAAACGAGAGATTCGATCATAAGAAACTAGTTCAGCCAACTATTTTCTCCTTCCCCAGTTCTGTGGACGTAAAACGGTAGACGTACATCTATAGTTGGAAAGGAGGTAGACCTCCTGAAACAGAAATGTAGACTCTTATTGGATTCGTGTAGATTTAAGTGGCGTGAATGGATTGATTGTAGAAGTCTAGATACTCCGAAGTAAAGCAATAATTTAAAATTGGCTAGAGCACGGCTTCCACGAACTTACAAGGCTGCGACTGGATTGTCAAATATACCCTATCATCTTGCCTATAGTCGAATAAACGTCTCTATGGCGCGGATACATTCTCAAATGATACGTAAACATACGATATTCCTCTATCAGTCTTAAGTAACGAGGAGAATTGTAATATTTGCAACATTAGGAATTAGACGTATGGTTCCGACGTTGCTAATACACCGGTGTCCGTACTCGAAAGTCTGAAAAATGGACTGTAAGCATTTCTGTGCCAAAAAATGGACGAGTCTACGAAATGACGTTGAAGGGTGCCGGTAGGTGGAAGTTTGGCAAGCGAAATGTCCGAGAGATTATTTCGATGATCGCCTGGCCACCGAGCAATCGATTCCGCGAAGATGTGGCCGCGCTGATTGATAGGGGCGGGTTCTTGCCGTTGGAATGGTTTCATTCACAGACCAGTTCGGGGAAGGCAGGCTCTGTATCGAGCGGCTGGACTTCGATTTTCTCGTCGCGACATCCACCGACTGTTCTGCATAGACACGTATAGACGACGACGCTGTCACCGGCACTATCGACGCGTCTCTTCGCAGCGTTCACAGTAATAATACGGCACAGAGATAACGATAACGATAACGTCACGCGACCGTCTCCGACATTCCAGGCTTCTATCCACCACCGGGGGTGGTAGTTAAAACCGCGGGTGTGGCTCTTATCAGCTCCTAAATGAAAGGTTCGAGTCGGCACAATTAGAGAATTGAAACTGGACAGCGCATTGCAATCGGACGGCTTCGTGGATCCTCTCTTCTAGTAGGCCGCGGATTTTTATGCAAAATCAAAATTGTTTATTGATTGCCCGATACAGGAGCTACGCTATAGGCATTCGTTTCTTTTCGTAATAATCTGATCAAGCTGAGAACAATGCCTGAGGACATTTCCACCGGTTCGGTGTGGACCGAGATTTCCGTAAGGAACTCACGTCTCATCTAAAAGCGTGGCACGCTGTCCCGTTGCCCGATGTCTACGCGTTGGTTCAGGGTTAAGGTGATATCGAGGTGGAGGCTGAACTTACGAAGGTTCGGTACTAAATATAGAGGAGACGCTTACGGGGTCAAATCAATAGGCATCCTGCGTGCATGTATATGTATATGCACGGTGCCGGAACGTCTGAACGGTGCACAGAAGTTTGAAATACCCACGCCTACGCGATCACCGTGAATGATCCCGTCTGAGACCGTACCCTCCGCCCTACCATCGAACCCTGACGTACTTCGAATTCCACCTGGCTGTCTTCATTAACTCCCCGACGCCTAGACCTTCCTTTTTCCTAGAGGATTGTTCCTTTACCATCCTTAAGCTAATGCACATCGCTCCAAGATGCACTACGATTGTGCATAATGCCGGAAAATCTAGAAGCAGTCTATATCTTAACGAATCGATCAAGCTCTGGTACCCCAACCCCTAAAGAATCCATCAAAGTGGCGTGCCCATTATTTCGCCGCTTGTCTCCTAAACTGTAGACTACAGCAAAGTGTCCTACAGCTTGGGGTTACAGCATTCCCGCAGCGTCACCCGTAAATCCTGGAAAGGCAAGACTGTAGAGACGATTTGGTCAGATCCCGTGTACAGATTAGCGAGAACTCACCTCGAGCGGAAGAGTATACTTGTCACCGGGCAGGTTCGGCGCGTGTGTTATACAATTTTCCCGGTGGTAATCGCTCACGCGATTCACACCGGTGCGGTCGACTTACGCGAATGCTCACGTGAGAACTCCTTTCCAAGTTAAGCGTCTGTGCTGTTTCTTTCTTCCTCTACTTTTTTTTTTCTTGCTAGGCTTAGCTTAGCCGCACGATAATCCGCAACGATTAAGTCGTTCCGTGAATTCGTAGCCAAGGGCATCCACATCGCGTGCCCGCATCCACTTTACTGGGATTTCGGTCAGTTCCAGGATCGTAGAGCAGAACGGTAGCGGGACCCGTGTCTGATCCTCGGCAAGGATCGGATGTGGTGGACGTGCTCAGCCGAGGGAAGGACAGCGGTTTCACCGACGGCGGAGGTAGCTGAACGTTTTACGGACGAGCTGGCACCTGGACGGCCGCGTTGGATGACCAGGGGTGATCGTCGGTGATGGACAATGAACAACCGCATCAGGAGCTGGTCAAGTGCGTGGTCGTCGGCGACACAGCGGTCGGAAAGACCAGACTGATCTGCGCCAGGGCCTGCAACAAGCACGTGTCCCTGTCGCAACTGTTGACGACTCACGTACCCACCGTATGGGCCATTGACCAGTACAGGATCTACAAGGACGTGAGTCTCGACACCCGCTCGCGATCCTCTGAAAATCGATAGATTGAAAGGATCTAATCTCTCGCGTTCCTCCTTTGAGAAAAATTGAACAGGCGGACCTTGTATTATTTCGCAGGTGTTGGAGCGGTCTTGGGAGGTGGTGGACAATGTGAACGTATCGCTGCGACTGTGGGACACGTTCGGTGATCACGAGAAAGACCGTCGTTTCGCATACGGCAGGTAAAACCGTAGTATCAACTGCAATCTTGATGTCAAATTTGAAATATTCGTCTCGTTATACAGATCGGACGTGGTGCTGCTATGCTTCTCGATTACGAACCCCGTGTCCTTGCGGAACTGCAAGGCCATGTGGTACCCGGAGATCCGCAGGTTCTGCCCTCAGACGCCGGTGTTGCTGGTGGGATGCAAGAACGATCTGCGGTACATGTACCGAGATGAGACTTATCTGAGCTACTTCCGGGACCGCAGTCCTTTCGTCAGGTAAATATCATGCTTAACCAAGATGTTGACACGTCGACTCTCGACGGTGTCTTACGTAAAGTCGAGTCCCGTTTAGGCGACAACGCTGGAATGAGATTAAGAGAGCCTTGACATATGTAGGATGGCTCTCCGGGGACTCTTCTCAAAGTTCATCGTGACTTTCAGTTTGTTCCCCGTCTCTTGGGAGTGTTCTAGATTTGTTCCCGATGTTAATGATGTTACTGATTTTGCGTCTTTGAAACAGGGCGACGAGGAAGAGCGACTTGGTGATGCCTGATCAGGCTAGAGCCGTCGCCAGGGAGCTGGGCGTTTGTTATTACGAGACCAGCGTGTTCACGTACTACGGCGTGAACGAGGTCTTCGAGAACTCGATACGCGCTGCGCTAATCGCGCGTAGGCAGCAGCGGTTCTGGATGACCAACCTGAAGAGGGTGCAGAGGCCTCTGCTTCAGGTGAGACAACGCATCTGTTTTACAAAATAGAACCAGGCTTCGCCATCGGAGGGTTAATACTCTTTCTGGATGATGCTTATTTCGTTAAATCTTTGAACTATATTTAGTTGTTTTTGGCAGGCCCCCTTCTGCCCGCCGAAACCAGCGCCCCCAGAAGTCTGTCTAGCGGCTAGCACGTACGAGGAGAACATGAAGGCACTGTGGACGAAGCCGGTCCACACGGACGTGACCTTGATCGCCGGAAACTGCACGTTCTCGGCCCACAGGAGTCTCCTGGCCGCTGCATCCCCTGCGTTCCATCGGCTTTTCACGATGGAACTCGTTCATGAACAGACCCCTAGGAGCTCCAGCGAATCCAGCATGGTGCGTCTTCTAATATTTTTCTCGTAGATGAGGAAGATGATTATCGTACATTTTCTATGTTCTTCTGAAGGTGAGCACGTTCGGCGAGGCAACTGTCGGCGACTTCAACGACGACACTGAGTGTTTGATTCGCATCGACCAGTCAAAACCTTCGAAGTGAGTCTACTCATGCAAATAGGTTGCTAACTTTCTGCTGCATAGTTCGATGGAACAATGTGTAAGTTTTAATAGACTATCCATTCAAGTTCTGAACCCTGTGGCAGGATCTGGGAGCAACTTAAGCGGCGTTCGAGCTTCCAAGTGCTGCCCACGATGGACAACCAGAGGAAGTCTGCCGGAGCGACGAGAGAATTGAACCATCCTGCCTTCCAGAATATCCGTGTGTGCCTGGTGAGGGTCCAGTATAATCTATAAAACAACGCAGTGGTTACCATCGCATTCTTGACTCAATAAATTGGATTGCAGACTGAAAGCACGAACGGAATCCAACAACCAACCACCGTGGTGACGCTGTCGAAGTTAATCTCGCCGCAGGCTATGCAGCAGTGTTTGCAGTTCATTTACACGGGGAGCTTGGATAAACGGTATCACGATCTGCAAGTACGTTGCACCGGTAGCATTCTCTAAGGGTTGGGCCAGATCACTGTCAGCAATTCCTGCGCCTGGCATAGGCAACATTCTCTGCACCGGAGTCTCTCAATTGTCTCCTATGAAAGTGGGATAGCTGTCAAATTTTTTAATATATTTCCAAAAGAAATCAATTTCTTTTCCAATCTCGATAGTCGTGAATTAAAAATATTCGAAAATGACATATCAGGTGCAGGGTATGCTTAACCGCGATCGAGGAAAGTATTACTTGGCCGGGAAGATAGCAGGGGTGTACAGATATCACACCCTCCCTAGATGTTCGTTGCTTAACTGATGTCTTTAAGACCAACGCCATCACGGTACATGGCAATTAACGCGGCTCTATTCTTTCAGACAGCTCCTATCGGGCTTCTACTGGTTAGTACAATGTGAAATACGTTCGCTGAATACCGGCACACCCACGCACACGCACGTAGTAGTGTCTCGCATAGTTGTCAGGGTGTCGATTCCAGAGAATTCGTGTTAGGTCATCACCATAGTTGTCGTCATTCCGGCATGATCTACTTTTGTACCCTCGTTTCTGAGAAAGGTGATATAGACCATGTGACGATCACGGATGCATGGGAAACGCTTCCAGTCCCTTACATTTGATGGTTAACGATCCACCTGGGTGTCTCAACTTTAGAAAGGATCTCCATACCCCATACTCCTGATAGTTTCACGGTGCAATAGCGCGTTGATTCATTGCAGGGTCTTTTTTATCGCAGGAGATCAGACAAGCCGCAGAGTTCCTAGAGCTGCCCCAGTTGTTAATGGTGCTAGGGACATTGCAGTCAAGAGAGTTCAATAATGAACTGAATAACAGGTACAAGCAAGTTGTGAGGCAACGGCTAGAGGACATCTGTCTGGAACAAGGTAGGCTCGCTAAGTTATCAGTCGTACTGTACTTAAGGAGGTATCCTGGTTGTCCCGCTGATCTTGCAACGTGACTGTCCTAGGACTGTTCGCTGACGTGGTGTTCGACTTGGACGATGGAAGCGTGCCAGCTCACAAAGCGATTCTCACTGCCCGCTGCGACGTAATGAAAGCCATGTTCTCCGGCGATTTCCGTGAAAGTAGCGCGAAAGTAGTGAGTATTCCTTCTTGGTATATTCATCAAGTTCTACCAGGATGAAATTAATCCAATCTACCTCTTCAAAAACAGATAGTGTTTCCTGGAGTACGCGAGTACACATTCCACAAACTGCTCTGCTACCTCTACACCGACGAGGTGCCAGCAATTTCTTCCGGCAGGTGTCTGAACCTTTTAGAACTGGCCAATCGGCTGTGTCTGCAGCGACTGGTCAATCTGGTCGAGAGCAGGGTGATCGAAGATCTGGAGAGGTTGTCCCAGAACGAGGGAAACGAGGCGGTGGAGAACTGCCTGAGGCTGCTGGAGCCCTGCAAGGTTAGCTCTTCCATCCTGATCTGAAAAGAATTCTTCGAGCAGTCTACTGTTTCTCTAATTACAGTTGCACAACGCTGACCAGTTGGCCGACTGGTGTATGAACCACCTGTGCGTCAACTACAACAAGCTCTGCAAGATGTCCCCCAGGAGCGTCCGCCTTCTTCATCCGGAGAACCAAGAGTACCTGAACGAGCATCGATGGCCTCCAGTATGGTAGGCAAATTCGTCCGCTTGTAACCTCTGTAAAATTGAAACGTTAAGATTTTCTTAATGAACTAACATGTCTCGTTTACCAGGTACCTGAAGGACTATGACTACTATCAAAAGTGCTTGGCGGAGCGGGACCGCGAGAGCAAGCCCACCCTGAAGAGAAACCGCAACCAATCCGGCTGCCTGTGCTTCTCGGGCTCCAGTAAAACGAGAAGAGAGAGCACCGGTAACGGTGGCACATCGTCCTCAGCGTCGAATGATCCTCAAGCAGAGCGTCCTCTCTTCGACTCGTCGATCGAATCCGGCGAACAGGTTGTATGACAACAGCCTAGCGGCATAAGCCGCTCCGTCAGATTCATTCTGATCCTACCCGTGCTCATGGTCTTCATATGCACCATTTTTACTATTTTGATACTGCTACAGATTTATACTTAAGGGACATTTAACGCAAAAAAAGAGAAAAATAAACACCGACGAAACGATCTATGCACATAATACCCCCCGATAAATCAGGAGGTCGCCCGACCCTGAGACTCCGGGCCCAGCGTTGCCGGAAAAAGTCTTTGACAGTTCCCTCTCCACCACCAGATTTTCCTCTAGCGACTCTCTGCGCGAGGAGAATATGTGACAGTGGTTGGCTAGCAGGTACTAGCAGTTGTAGTGGGAATGTTGTGGTGTCATGTATCTCTTCGTGTACAGAGTCGCTAGAGGAGAATCGAGCCACATTTAGTGGTAGAGGGGGAAGCATTTAGAGAGGAATACAGATCGTCTGGGAACGTTGTTCGGGGCTCTCTCCTCCTCTATGAAATATTTGTCGCACGTGAACGGATATCCTTTAGCTGGCGCGCACGGTTCTTTACCTCGGAGAAGTCGGGCGGTAGATTTTCTACGAGTCAAAGACGCGACGACTTGTTCCTGGGGAACTGGTGTATTTTTTCTATTGTGAGCATCCTACGCCCTGTCTCGCTGGGATGATGATGCAAACGGCGCCATTGTCTTTCGACGGGACTTATCACACACGGGCGTCCATCGTTTTTTTTTAAAACGAACAAAAACAAGCTGGTGCCTTTTGTTGACGACAAGTCTTTGCCACTAAAACGAGATCCCATTACAAACGTGCACCGTTTGCCACCTGAAAGGAAAATAAAATCAGGTATCACTTGTTTGATCGGTTGAGTCGTTCGGACGCGGAGTCCTCGGAGTGACTTGCATTCGTCGACTTGAATCGTACCGGAGAGAATTTTTATACTTTCGATGCTGGTCCTCCTCGAGGCTTCTTCTGTGGTCTGGTTTCTCGCGGTCGATAACGCTGGGGACTTTGAATCGCGCGCAGTCGTCCTTTCAGAGAGGCTTTTAACATTTCCAGTCCATGCTGAACTCAACCCGATGCACTACGATTTATTTCACGGTTACGGTGATATCTATTGCATGCCTATATGTTCTCCAATAACTATGTATACATATATTGACAACAAACTAAATAGAATTTTATTTTGGTTTAAGGGAAATTAATAACATACATATCTAGTAGATTCTGTTCGAAAGCTTCATCACGAGTGCAAGGGGTTCAAATTCGAGTCGTCGTTCGTGAGATTACAGCCGCAGCGTATGCAACCGGCCTTGCATGCACGCACGACCGGTTGCCTGTTGCACGGGTTGCCACCATAGGCGTGGGAACGGCAAGCTGCGGTGAATAATTGAATTGTCGCCTCACCTTTCCTGAAAGACGAAACAATTCAAATCTCAAGCGTTATTGGCTCGCTCAGCGGGTATAGTTGCCACGGTTTTCGATTAATTTCACGGAGAAACGTGCGAGGAACACGGCGAAAATGAATCTCGATTCGGGACGTCCGATTACCATCAGACGACAAACGATTAATCGTACTTTTATCGATGCGTATTAGACTGAAGAAAACGAGCAATAGTCTTAGCTGATAGTAGCGCGTAAACATTACGCCTGTAAACGATACTGGGAAAACACAGTACCGTTTTCGTTAGTCGTGTAAGGAAAACATCAGACGTTGTAACGTTTTTATTGTCATTTGCACGGTATTCGATGTCGGGCCCTGCTTCAACCATTCTGTTCTCCCTACAACACGTGCGAGGTTACCATTCCTTCGAGTGCCAGGAGATTTCTCGTATTTGTACCATTTTGTAATGATCTACGGAATCACTATCGTCGATTACCTTTAAGTAGGGACGCGTGCAGTTCGATCGAGCGCGCAAACAAAATACAGGAACATTGTAGAACTCGTATTCTTCCATATCCTTATTTTTCCACTGGATAGTTAACTCTCTCTCAACAATTGCGACAAACTATTCCTCATTTGTCTGAGAACTTACGGACCACAGTTTGAAAATTACGTACCTTCGATCACGGAAACTCGTTGTATAGATGGTAGTCCTGTATCTCGTTTGCGAATAAAAGCGGGGGATTGTCTGATAACTGCAACATATCGCGATCACGGTAAACGGTTACTGCTAGAATTACTGATTCTGGTAATATGTAATAGTTATTTATCTATGTTATGAGAGGAAGAGAGGGAGAAAGAGAGAGATATTTGTCATGAGCGTACGTACATAGGATTTAGCGGGGAGCTTTGTCTCCATGTAAAGGCGACTCCATACGTACCGTGTCGCACATTGTCCCGGCGAATTCTATTTTTTAAGTGCACAAATTGGTACCCGCACCGGCCGCACCTCTGAAGAAACGTAACCTCGCGTCATAAAGGGCCAGTCGTGACGAAGTTCTCGAAGGAACAGGGAACGACCTGTTAGCGATGTTTGTTGATCATTCGATACTCGTTAGTTCATTCGTTCGACGCAGCTGCGCGCGCACTCGTGAGTTCGGTCTAGATGGTGTTCTCACTGTATGTATTCGAACTTGAATTCGCGTACTCGAGAAATTTGAATTTCATTCGAGTGAGTGAGTCCAGCGTATTCAAGCTCGGATCATTGATACCATTGATATCAGTGGGAGTGCCTGAGTGAAAGAGAGAATGAGAGAAAAAGCGAAGAGAAGAAATGTGTGTGAATCACTTTTAACGCGACACGCGGAGAATTTTAAAGAGATGTGTAACTGTTATGCTGCCGTAACTAATTTTACACTGTGTAATCCGTGTATAAGTGAGCGAGTAGTGATGGGTACGATACGCCCGCGAGTTGTCGAATACCCCGAAGAATTGTGACAACACCTTTCCTGTTGTCTGCTCGACACTATATGTCATTATTGAAACGTATCCTGGTAAACAGTGACGGGCAGAGAATATTGAAGACGGAGAAATTGTGTCTCACTTGTTTGATCGTGTTGGATCACCTCTCGAGCCCATCGCTACATTTCCGAAAGGAACAAAACACGTACTGTCGTAAGATGCGTTACTGCCTGAAATTCTCCAACGGAGACGACGTATGCAGCATGTCCGTTTCGGCGAGGGTGAGAATAACGTCCCACTTGTACGCTACGTCAATTTCGATGTCAATGTTGTCCTTCGTCGCTCGTGAATGTATATTTTGTACTGACATTGGTAACCGTAGAATTTAAGGGTACGAAGACAGAGACACATACATAGAGCGATAGGGAATCGATGATGTTTCAATTTCGTGTGCATTTCAGTCGCGATCGCGGGAGAGACGTTGAGAAAAGCCCGATCATCATCATTGTGCGAGTGTTGTGAGAGAGGCGTTTGCGGGCGATTGAGAGTTCCCTTTTTCATGAGATATATCGTAAGATAGAGAGACAGACAGAGAGAGAGAGAGAGAGAGAGAGAGAGAGAGAGAGAGAGAGATTATGGTCATGTATGCCGACACAATTTGCCGCGAAAAAATACCAAGAATCTTGCCGCCTCTTCAAAGTACTTAGGTGCGTTCTCATGATTTTCTCGTTTGAAATTCTCCAGCGTTCCCGCGCTCGCAAGCCCTCCAATCCTAGCTCGTCGCGTTCACGACATCTGTTCTTGAATCGTGCAAACTGACCGATCCGTAGAAAGTACTTGCGATGTGTTGCCAGCTCGGTCGGTAATAAGTCGTATCTAAAATCCATTCCACTTTGATCTTTCCGCTCGCTTCAGGAAAGAAGGTACAAAGCTGGGACTGAAAGCTATTCAATAAACTAATGTTTCACTTCAATATCTACGATAACATTCGCATCGGTCTCCGGTTCCTCTTCCACAATGCTGGAAATATTTATTGCACTTTGAAATTTCCATTAATATTCATAAAATCGATAAAACAATTCGTATTCAATTTATTTGAACGTTTCGAGCCACAGCGACTGGCTTATATTTTTTGTATAAAAATTACAAGCTTGATTTATCGAAAATATTTTCACAGAAGCTCTTCCGCAGCATCAACAATTCGAAAACAGGAAATTCTACTGTTGAACGAGACGGTAAGCTACACGCAATAAATAATTTGTGGAGTAGACAGGTCGAACAATTTTTTTGAAACTCCTTTTTTCAAAGCCTGTCTCAAGAATTCATACCGAAAGTCCAAGCGAGCTAAATGTTTGATCATCCTCTTGTTCTGTCGCGAGATGATGAAATGGAATTGTTTCTTGCATTGTTCGCGCAATTTAGATTAGCCCGGCTGTTCAAATGTTTCTATATCTGCGAAGCTGTTCTGAGATTTAATCTGGCTTCGGGAGAATTCAGTTTGAACCTAATTGTAAGTTCGAGTTGTACACCGGTGGCTCGTAAGTACGAAATGGCATTGTTGCAACTGCCGAGTGCTTCTTACCCAGACACTTGTAACGGCAAGCAATAAATGGCTCCATTCTTGGAATTGCTTCCCCTTGTAACGCGCGATTCAATTTGTAGCTTCTGAAAGAACATTTACGACAATGGACGTATCTATATACTTTTTAAATCTCCGGCCGCTTCGAAAGAGAAGATCCGAGGTTGAATGAGGGTCATAATACCTGTCCACTCTACTTCGGGCTCATTGTGTGTCGATTCTAGGAATTCGGTGGATATCTACGTCTAGACTGATTAACGCGGGTAAGATTTATATTTCGCGCGTTCGATTATTCCGTTGCTTCGATTACAACTGTGAAACACGTTGTCTTTTCGAATACCATTTCTTAAATTTGAATCCTACGCTGATTACGATCGATAACACAATTAGTACATAATCTTTCTGATAACTCTCGATTTTACAAGCTAGAAGCCACGCTCAGAAACAAAATTATCAATGAAACCACAAGCAATCGTTTCGAAGTCTCGACTGACAATCCAAAACGATTTTCAATCTTATTCGAGATCGAGATCAAACGACGATGTCTATTTCAAATATAATTTTACCCGCTTGAAATAAAAAAAGCAAAGCTGTATATACGTATGTATGCATGCCGCTTCGAGAAATATGATTTCTATCTTAAGCTAACTTTTAATATTCTATTTTCAAATGCACAAGTGATAAATAAAACTAATTTTTAATTAAACTTCGAACAAGTGGGAACAGTCTCTATCTTCCCTTTTTAACTCCGTATAAAGAATGGTCGTCCTCTCGTTTTATACATTCTTTATTCTTTTACTTACATTAATCTTATGATTATAGCGGAATTGTATAAAAAATGTATCGTTTTGGGTAATCTGTGAACTGATTTTTGATAATACTTGTTGCTCACGATGCTGGGAAAATATTGGTTTACTGATGAATACATCTCTAATGTATTTACAGAGTAGTTCAAGGTGCACGATTATAACGGAGTGGACAATGTGGTCATTGCAGCTTTGATTTCGTCGTACAAGTCTTTGTACTCCGGGTGTTCTTTAATCAGTACCATTAGACTGCCCCTTTTCACACCCATCGCATTACCAATATCTTGTCTGGAAGGGGTGTAACAATATGGAATGCTTTTGTCCTCGCACACAACAGGTAAGTGGCACATAATTTCCACGGGAAAAACATCACCCGCAAACACAACTAACCTATTAAACAAAATATACCTTGTTAAAGTACGATTCTAAATGATACAATTTTTACTTTATTACAAAGAAAACAAGTTACCCGTGTTCTCCTTTACGAAGATGTTTCTGTACATCTTTCAAGCCATTTCGGAGATAGGTTTTCTGCTTTGAAGCTGAAATGTTTAAATGAAAAGTTACAAACGTTACAGACTAATTATTAACGCTGTATACGTACGGAAATGTACTATGGACAGGCATTTTCGTTTTACCGGTACATACCTTTCTTTATACATTTGTAAATCTTTTTTGTCAGCTTCTTCGGTGCCATGGGGTTAGCTATGGCATTCACGTACTGCAATTTCTCTTCGTAACTAAGTTCCGTACCATCCGAAGCATCAGTTTCTTTCACACTGTCGTCGACTTCCATTTTCACTTGCGAATCGTCCATTTTACAAGGAAGAAATAATTATTTTATCGGTTAGAACAGTTAGAAGTTTATTTTGCTTTCTCCACGTGCTTCCATTTATCGTACACTCCACTCCGGAAACTGACGACTGCAATGAGGCAATCTGTTATAGAAAAATCATGCACATTTAGAATAAATTATTTCTCTGTAGGCATTAGATAATTCAGAAAATTCTTCTGACTAGATATTGTATGCTAGTAATTACTAATTAAAACGTTTATAATTAACATTTCCCGATTTAACACATAACCCCATATCGTGGAAACGAATCATTGTGCCATCTACAATGGAATACTCAAGCACCGATGAGAGACTGCCAGCCCACCGACGAGATACTATTAAAGACTGCCAGCCCCTGTGCTACTCAGCGAGACGGGTAACCGGACGCGGGGATAACGTGGAAGTTACAGTCATCTGATATACCACATCGCTAAAAGTTCTAAATAGTGCCAAAATCGTGCCATAACATCGTCTGAAATATGGCGGAGAATGTAACATTTAATAATAATCGATATGGTTTCGTGATAAGTCGCCTTCACACCGATCCAACACGACTAAAATCTCCTCAGTGGTCTTCTTCACCGACAAAAAGCCGTCGGTGGCCTTCTGCTTCTCTGGCTGCAGCCAGAATATGTCCTAGAGGGCGTAAGAGAACACCGAAAATTCGCGTCTCACCAACTCCCGTAAGACTGTCAGCCCCTGTGCTATTCAGCGATACCAGTAAGCGGGCGCGACTGGGCGCGGGGATAACGTGGAACTTACAGTGATCTGAGATACCACATCGCTAAAAGTTCCACCACCGACCAGATACTTGTCGTCAAGTAGAAGAAGAATGATATAGTAGAATGCTGACATTACCCATTCTGTAATTGCCTTATAACACTATCGCCAACGAGATACTACTTCGTCGGTGTCGGTGGTTCCGCACTCTTTACCTAAATATAACCAGACAATATATGACAGTGTTCACGCACGGGGTGAACCAGCTTGAATAATACATTCAATAATATAATTGAATTTGTTCTGAAGGAAGGTGTAATTGCAAAATGTTATGGAAGACAATAGGTACAGGAATAGAATTTATTGAAAATCAACATATTTATTAAATATGCAGCTATTAGCTCGATATTATCCTCTATTCATAAGATACTAGAAGTTCTTACAAATAGAGGATAATATCGATTGCCCAGGTCTCACCACGAGGAGGTTGCTGCACAAGAGACCCGAAAG